>JAODAL010058496.1:0-22053 GCA_025379985.1 Phyllomedusa bahiana
TATGGCTCAGTATAATTTTAAATGTGTATGGGGATATATATTAATAAAATATATATATATATATATAATTAAAGTATTTTTTAATGTGTATATATAATATATATGTTTTATATTATGTTATATAATATATAAAATTATTATTATATATATATATATATTATATATAATATATATATATATAGACCTTTGGGCACAAATTTTCCTTTCCCCCACTTTACAAATATATGTGTCTGTGTATGGTTATATTATAATATATAATATATATATAATATATATATATCACTTTATACACCAGTGTAATATATTATATATTTATATATATTATATCTTAATAAACTAGTGCATCACAGAAAATTCATTTCAATGAAAAGCTGATTGATTCAATAGTTGATAAATAGAGAATCCCCCTTAAAATTTTTCAACTCATTACAGTATGAAATTTCAAAGGTTTAAAATTTTAAAAATTTGTGAGCCCCCATAAAAAAAATAAAAGATGTCTGGAGAACCCCCTTTAATTGTAAAAAGATTTCTAATTTTTGATTTATATATTTAAAAACTTTAGTGTTTTGTGGTTTTGTGGTGTTTTAAGCATATTTTTTGCTGTAATATGTAAGGCATAAGTAATGCGGATACATTACGCTGATACAGTATAGCAAAGCGGCCATTATGCACATGCAGCTATAGTAACTATATAAATTGTCACTAAAAATAACTTTACTGCAAAAATCTCTCTCCCAAAAATATGGAGCGGAACATAGAGAAACAGCAAAAAGATCATCCCCTGTGGCAGTCAAAACTTCTCCCCGTACTGGATTTAATTAACAACAATTTTACACGAAACAATAGTTTTTTTTTAAAAAACACCTCACCAAGATAGAAAACTATGACGATTTTATTATGTGGTTACACAAATGAATGAGATGACAGGTTTAAGGGTTAAATGATACGGATTTGTCCCGGGGTACCTAGTAAAAAAAACAGCTGTTTTTCCTACCTTTTCCCAAAAAGCTGGTTTTATCTGTTGAAGATTTAATGGGACCCAAATTGGGGCACTTGGGGAAAAAAATAGGGGCGTTTGGGAAAACATTTGGGTGGTTTTTTATTTGTTCCCCAACAAAGGTGACATTCTTTAAACTTGCATTAACCCCAGAAATGTTTACATTTTCAGCCCGTTTCCCACATTGTCTCCCCCAAATTTATTGCCAGCAGTGTGCCACCTATTATTTTTGGCAAGCAGAGTGATTTCCCCTTCAGCGTTGGCCCCCTTGGGCCCTGCTTGTTTTTTTTCCATCTGGATTTCATAAATGGGAAAAAAACACACAAAAAGGGGGACATGATGAAAGGGCCCTTTTACCGTTTTTTTGGGGGAAATGCACCTTAAATGAGCCCGGTTAAAATGCCCCAATTTTAACCTAATATATGTGTTAAGGGGGCAAAGTTTTTCGAGGGCGAAAAAATTTTCTAAAGTCCTAACAAAAGGAGGCGCCTTTTGGAAAAAGTCGCAAACCCCACTGTAAATATTTGACACCCTAATGAAGTTTGGTTTCGGCAAAAATTGGCGGATTTTCTGCTCGGAAAAGGCAGAACCCATTTCAATGTGGCTGCCCGAGCCTGAGGGGTCGAAGTGCAAAATAGATTTTTCTGTAAGGGAAAAAAAGTCCAATAATTTTTCAAAATTCCACCAGTACATTTTTTTCTATTTTATTTTTTTTTTAATTTTATTTATAAACACCAACATATTTCCGCAGCACTTTACAATTTAGGGGGGGAAAACATCCCGTTTCAGACATTAAAAAATTAAAAGAACTTACCCAAAAGAACACAAGGGTGAGGGGCCCTGCTCGCGAGAGCTTAAAAATCTTTTATGGTGTTTTGGGTGGGGACAAAGGGTTAAAAGGGGTTTTCACACGCGTTTTTTTGATCCGTTTTAGGATTTTTGCAAAACGGGGAAAATTTCAAAAAAGGATCTAACAAAATTTTCAGTGTGTTTACATTGTTTTTGAAATGGCCAAAAACCTCGCGTTCCCACGGGAGATCGGGGATGCGCTTTTGACGCTTCCTTTCACTGCGCTTTTCGCATCCGCTTTAAGAATTGACAAGTCAATTTTTTTTTGCGTTTTACTAAAGTCAAAACCCATTTGGAAAAAGGAGTCCGCCCCTTTTTTTGGCACTTTCCAAAAAGCGCTCCACACTCCGGGTACCCTTAAACACTGCGCTTTGCATCCTGAAAGCGGGTGGGAAAAACGCAGTGGGGGGGTGGGGCGGGGGAAACGCAATTTTAGCGGCGGTAATGAACAGCGGGGGACCGGTTTAGGGAATGAAGGTGGGGGGTGCGGTCAGGGAATGGGGGGTGCTGGGAGATTTGAAATGCTTGGGGGGGAAATGGGTGGGAGGCGCTTTCTTGGGGGGGGGCATCGCAGGGTGAGCGGGGGCTGCCCGGGAATGGATGGGGGGCGAGGTACTGTTTTAGAGTGGGGGGTGTGAGCTCGGCCCGTGCAGAGGGAGAAGGGGGAAGTGGGGGGGTAACCGGGTAGGTTGAAATTTTGCAGGTGGGGGTTTAAAACAATTAGGGATCTTGTAAGCCAGCCTGAAAAAGTGTTCCTAGGGCCCTCTTAAAAATGTTTAGGGTTGTGGGGTTTTGCCTGATCGCCCAGTGGTAGCATGTTTCCCGAGAAAGGAAAATGTGAAATTTTTTGAGACGGCATGGGGGGTTCGGGTGAAATTGGGGTGTAAAAAAATATAAAACAGCAAGTAGAGGAGGGGGGTTCGGGTGGTAGACAAAGACGAGGGGGGTGAAAGTAGGGGGGTGCAGCGTTTGGGAGGCTTTTTGGGGGGGAGGAAGAGTTTTGTTTTCATTCCCTTTTTTGACTGGGCCAAAACCGTGCAGTGACTGCCAGGGTTAAAAACATCATTAAAAGGGCTGGGGAAAAAAAACGAGGGCCCGGGGTTCTGCATTCAGGGGCAATTTTTAAAAGGGGGAAAAGTTTTTCAGAGAGGGAGACCGATAAGTAAGGAGTTTTCAGTAGTCAAAAGAAATGTAATGAGAGCAAAATGAGGGTTTGAGCGGTTTCCACAGTGAGAAAAAAATAAAGGGTTTTTTGGGGAGTTTTTTGAGGTTGCAAAAGGGGACAGGAGCGTGCAAGGGGGTTTGGGTATTTTGGGGGGGAAAAACCCGATTAGAATTTTAGTATTACCCCAAAACAGCGGCCTGTTTTCCTTTTAAAAAAAAGTAATTTTTATTATAAATTTTTCCAAAATATAAAAATTTTAATTTTTTAAATTTAATGGAAAAAAAGTTATTTATATAAAGTTTTTAAAAAAATATTTAAAGGGCCCCCAAAAAAAAAAGAAATATCTCCTATAAAAGTATTTAAAAAATTTTTTAAAAAACTTAAAATAATTTTACAAATTTAAAAATCCCCCCCGAAATTTTTTTTGTAAAAGATTTTTATATTTTTAAAATTTTTTACTACAATTTAAAATTTTAAATTTAGTTTTGCTGCCTCCCCTTTTTCTACATACAACAAAGGCCCGCACGCAAAAGGTAAATTTCTGGGGGACCCGTGGTCCTCCCAACGGATTCCCGTAACCTTTGTTTTTCAAAGCACGACTGCTTTTCTAAAGGACTTCTCTCATTTTTTCCAAACCTGTCAAAGCTTAATACATGTTAGGGGCTTTTCTTTTGCGCCTAAGTTCCCCTAATGCGCCCAAAACACAGGCGGGCACGTCAAATTTTTAACCCCCTTTTTTGGGAAAGCACAAAACCCTTTTCATAAAAAGGGTGTTGGTTTACAATTTAAAATGGGCTTGACTTTTTTCATTTTCGACGCCCTTCTTCAAAACATGTCGCCCCAACCCCAATTTTCCTTTAAAAATTTAAAACCGTTTTGGGGGGTGGGGGGTTTTTTTTTAAAAATTTTTTTAAGGGTTTGGGGTTTTGTTTTTCCCTTTTTCAGGTTAAAAACTTTTCCCAAAGCTAAAAAAAATAAAAAAATTAAAAAAATTAAACATTATATTTACTCTCAAGGGGCTCCTGTGGCAGCGTCTCCCCGGTCCCCCACCCTTTTCGTTTAAACCCCTCTACTTTTATGAAAATGTCATCACAAGTGACCATGAAAACCCAATTTTCGGCCGTCACAGTCATTTGTTATTAAGGTTATCCCCAATTGGGGGGGGAAAAGAAACATTGCTGCAGGGGGGGAAATTTGGGGAGAGGGGGCTTTTTTTTTCAGGCAGGGTTTTCCCCCAGAGTAAGAGCCAAAAAAATAAGTTTGATTGTGTACAAATTTCCCACTGCAAAATTTTTTTTGGGTTTTAGGGGGGAAATTTTTGTGGGTTTTCTAAAAGCACTCAAGGGGGAAAAAAGGGCCCCTTTAAACCCCCAAAAATTTGGGTTTGGGTTACAGTTTTTTTACTTTTTGCCAAAATTAAAATCAGGCTGACGTGAAGAAACAACAGATTTGGGCAAATTTTTACTTTTGACCCAATCCAAATCGAGGCCCTTTTTAAAAATTGTGGGAAAACCCTGTCTTGAATTTAAAAAAGCATTCACCAAAAAGAAATTAACAGAATTTTCATCTTAAAGGTTTTTCCTTAAAGTTAAAAATAATAAAGTTCTTTCTTAGTAGCAGTGGAGTTCTCACTTTTTATAAGGGGGGCCCCATCTGCATGCAATAGCATTATTTAACCCAAGTTTTAATGAAAATTTGTTTTAAAGAAATTGGGCCCCGGGGGTGAAAGCAAAAATTGCCTTGCCCTCCCATTTTTTTGGCTTTTAAAAAATTTTTGTTAAAGGGAAGGGAAAATTACAAAAAAGTTTAAAGGGGTTTTCCTAGTAAAAAACCCGTACAAACAAAAAGGGTATAAACCAAAAAACGGGTACAACCTTTATACAAAAAAATTTTAAACCCAGGGGGGAAAAAATCCACAAATATCAGGACCTAGGCTATATCCTCTATTAAATCAAACCAAAAAGGTACACTAAATAACAATAAGCCCAAAACAAAAAAGGGAAAAAAAAAAAGGAAGATTGAGGGAAAAAAGAATTTTAAAACCCCCATGGGCAAGAATTTTTTTTTAGAAAGGAAATTTTAAAACATTTTGCCTAAAGTCTTGGGAAAAAAAACCATGAGGGAAACTCATCAGAGACCTTGAATAGAATCCAAGGCTGCCAGGTGGTAAAGAACCTGGGGTAGTGTTGTCAGAAATAGTCGTAAGTTCCTCCATTCATTGAATGTGGTTAAGGTGTTCAAAAAATACGACTAAAGAAGGAGAGCCTTTCTGCTTCCAATGAGCTGCTAAAGTTTCACGGGCAGCAGCAAGGAAGTGTCTCAAAAGCCCCTTTTTTGCCAAATGGGCAGGTCCTGTAACAAAGGACAAGAGACCTTTTATAATTTTTTCTAATAATTTTAGCCCACCATGTAATGCCATACACAGGTCAACATAATGCAACCAAATAATACTTCTCAAAGATCCCACATAATATTGTCATAGTTTAAATATAATACTGAAATTCAATTTCATCAATTAATATCACCATACACAGCTACAGTAAATAATGCTGGGTTATTTTTACTTGCTGCTGGGTTACCTGTCTTTAGGAGACCTCATGGAAATTAGGGCCCCAGGACGATTGGTTAGTTTGCTTTTCTGTTAAAACTGACTCACTTCTAATAAATTAATTGATTACCAATGAAAATTAACCTAATGCATGAATGACATTCCACGCTCTGCCTCGGACAACATAATCTCACCTGCTCATACTACATGTATTACAGACATATCCTGAATAGTGTTGAGCGATTATTATTGACAAATTTGAAATCGGCATGGTATTTACGTTGATCGGATTTTTTAGATCACGCGATAATTTAGGTTAAATTTGTGCATCATCTATTAAGATCGCGCCATTTTCGGGCTTCCTGTAATTTTGGCGGCCAGCAAATCAGCTTACAGAATAGGCAGGGTGAGATGTGTGTGCGACGTCATGGACTGGGATGTGTTATGGTTGCGATTGGGGGAAAAAGTCCCCATGCCCCTCGTTTTACATAGAAACAGCCCTTCCTGTTCATGTTCAGTGTCTGTCAGCGTCTTAGCAGTAGGCGTGGCGCTCTGCCTCTGTCCAAACAGCTCAGCAAACAGCTCAGCGAAATTATTCTTTTCTTCACAGAGAAAGCTCTAACTGTTAGCTGTGATCCTTACAACTTGTTAGATCAGTGATTTGAAGATTTTATGTGTTAGGTAGAGAATTTTAAAGGAGCATCTACCGCTGTAAAGTCACGGGGGGGAGCAGAGGGGGGGCCCCCGCGGGCAAACACAGACAAGCTCTTTTAAGAATACTGGATATAGTTCACCAAGACTTAGTGTAGACATTGCACTGCAATAGCTTTATTATTAACAGTTTTCTATTGAAATATTTCCTGGATATTGGGCCCCTGAACTTATATTAGGATACACATCTTTTCTAGTAACTGCAGGTCTCTTTGTTAGGTGCAAAACTCCACTTTTATTATCGTATACATTTCAGATAGGTGTTTTTTTTCATTTTGCCAAATTCCGCTTTGTTGATATAGCAACCTTGCAGTTAATTAGAATCCAGCAATTTTGTTGTCAGCACAGGTTGATAGGTGTCAAAAATCCCTTTCATTATTCGAATACATTTCGATACGTGTTTTTTCACTTTGGCGCAGTACAGCTTTGTTGATAGAGCTACTTTGCAGTTAAATGTAAATACAGCATTTTGTAGTCACCAAGGTGAATTGAAAGGTGACAAAAATACCTTTTATTATACGAATACATTTAAGATAAGTGTTTTTTCATTTTTGGCGCATACAGCTTTGTTCATTGAGGCCCTTTGCACTTAAATGTGAATTTAGCAATTTTGTAGTCCCCACAGGTGAATTGAAAGGTGCCAAAAAATCCCTTTTATTATCCGAATTTACATTTCGAACGAGTAGTTTTTTCATTTTTTTGGCGCACTTACACTTTGTTCTTTTTAAGTCCACTACTTGACTTAAATGGAATACCGGGGCTTTTTTGGGGTCAGTTTGTCAAATTCACTAAGGTGAATTTTTGATAGGTGCAAAAAAATACCTTTTATTATCCGTATACATTTCAGACAGGTGTTTTTTTCCCTTTTGGTCAGTCAAGCTTTGTTGATAGAGCTACTTTGCGTTAAATTTTGAATACAGCAATTTTGTAGTAAACCACAGGTGAATTGATAGGTGCCAAAAATACCGTTTACTGAAGAAGGATTTGGAGGAAAAATGAAACCATTGAATTGATTGGCTAAATTCACTCTCAGAAGCCAGGAGGGCAAATGTTTCTCAATAAGAAGTGTTTTGGGGTGATTAGGACATTTTTATTACTTATGGGGGTGCGGCGGACGAATTTAAACATCTACACTGTAAAAAATTCCTTTAAAAACTGCATGGGAGGGGTGTTGTTGTATCTATTTACACTTGAAAAGAAAGCAAAATGATAATAATGTAAAAACTATAAATAAAAACTTCCTAAATAAATTCTGTAAACAAATGTCAGTTACCAAAAAAATTTCTAAATGACAGTCACTGTACAAAATTAGCATAGTGCCACTTTGTGATCTGTGGATCAAACAGGTTTAAGAGTCATGCTTTGGCCAGGACAGGTTAGTCAATGTCCAGTGAAACTAAAAGGGAATGGTGGTTTGAAAAAGACTTTTCCCTTTTTCCCGGGGCTTTGGCACTTTTTAATCTGGGGGTCAGACAGGTTTAATGGTCATTTTGCGGTACAGGACAGATATAGTCAATGTCCAGTTCAACTAAAAATGGTGGTTGAAAGACTCCTTTATCCGGCACTTTTTTAATCTGTGGGTCATTTCAGGTTTAATGGTCATACTGTAGTACAGGAAGGTATAGTCAATGTCCCGTTCAACTAAAATTGGTGGTTGAAAGACTCCTTTTTCGGCACTTTTTAATCTGGGGTCATGCAGGTTTGGGGCTCATGCTGCGTTCCAGGACAGGGATATTCAATGTCAGTTCAAGTAAAATGATGGTTCAAAATCATACTGCCTTCTGGCACTTTTTAATTTGTGGCTGGGTCATGCAGGTTTAAGGGTCATGCTGTGGTGCAAAACAGGGATAGTGAATGGTCTGTGATTTTTTTTCTGTGGCTTTTATAACCTAAGTGTGTTGCCTAAGATGTAGCACGTATCCATTTGACTGTTTGTGCATGTTAATTCCAGCTTCTCCAGCCCTGTTTTGGGTGTAAGAATGAAGGTGTTGTTGCTCTCCATAGACTTTAATGATCATCGGTGATAATCTATTATCGACTATCGAATATCTTATTGATAATTGCCGATATCGACTATCGACCCGATGACGATAGTCAACGTAATCGCTCATCACTAATCCTGAACTATGGTTATGTGAGCCATTGACACACAAGACCTCATCTGACAAGTAAAATGAGATTTTAAAAAAAGTAAAAAAAAAACATTTTCCCTTTAGGTTGTTTTTTTTGGGGGACAATTGCCTTAGGGTGTATGATGTAGTTTTTTGAGCCAAAGCCAGAACTGGTAACAACAGGAAGAAGTATAAATAGGAAGTAATGGAAGGAGGAAAGGAGGAAAGGAGGAAAAGAAGGAAAAAGGAAAGGGGGAAAGGGAAAGGGAGGGGAAGGGAAAGGGAAAGGGAAAGAAGGAAGGGGAAAGGGGAAGGAAGAAGATGGAAGGGGGGAAGGGAGGGAGGGGGGGGGAAAAGGAAAAAAAAGGAAAAAAAGGGAAAAAAGGAAAGGAAGGGGGAGGGAAAGGGGGGGAAGGATTGAGGAAAGAAGGAAGGAAGGTTGGTTTAAGAAAACAACAATGACAGAATACATACTTGTGTATGAAATTATCTATTAAGGGCAATAAGATTGTGTCCAGTGCATATATTTCAAATAACCAAAATTTTTCTTCGCAACAAAAAAGATCCCAAAAATGTTTAAAGACAAAAAAACAATGCAAAATTTTAAAGGGATTTCCTTGGGATCTTTTCTTAAGAATAAGCATTCTATCAAGATTTAATGCTCAAACCAGGTTTTTTGTGAATAGCATAAAGCAGTAAATGCTTAAAGGCTAATTACATATAATGGAGAAGAAAAGGAAAGTGTGCCTGATAGCAATACATGTTCAGTGAAAATTATTGCACAGTTTTAGCCTCTTCTAGCAGCCTTATTTGTTTGAACTGTAAGACTTTTAGGTCTTAAGGTTAAAGTACTGAAAGATGTGATATAGCAGCCCTGGGTAATGTCTCTGAAAAAGTCAGCCAGTGCAATTGCTTCCCAAGGATATATCTAATGTATTACCAGTATTTATCAATCAATCAGCTTGGCCGGTGACCAGTCTAAACAGACTCCTTACGAAAAGTGCAACTACAGTTCTTTTCTTATAAAGAAGAAAAATGTTCTTTCAGGTATTGTCATATTAAACCATTTCCTACAAGGATGACAACAAAGACACCTAAAAAACAAAAATAGGATGGAAACCACATCCCATGGTATAAAAAAATATAAATAAAACTTTACTCCTCTATTAGTTCAATGTTTTATCAAGGAACATTGTGCTGATGGAGGAATAAAGTTTTTTTTTAAAATATTGTTTTTAATACCCATGGGATATTGTATTTGTTTTGGAGATTTGGATCCTTTGCTAGGCATCACAGGAGTTTGTGGGCTAAAAGAAAAAAAAAACCCAAAAAAAACAGGGAAAATTTTATTTATAATTTAGAATTTTTCTTAAATTAAAAGGTGAAATTGTTGCTTTTCTTGCAAAACCTGCAGGGGGAAAAGTTAGACCCTTTGGGCTTTTTCAAATACTATAAAATTTTAAAAAGGGTTTTCTATATTTTTCTATATGTGCTATAATTGTCCCTTTGGTTGTTTTACTAAAGAAGAAAAAATGTATTTGGGGGAAAAAAAATTTAGGCTCTCTGTGAAATTTTTTCTATTTTATTGTATGTGTAAAATTAAATTCTTTAAAGATTTTTCCATTTTATCTTTTAAAAACTGAAGTATGGGGGAAAAAGATAAGGGAGAAGCTGGGTCTGTGTATATGGGGTTTTAAATTTTTAAAAGGAGAAAAAGCTGAGCTCTGTGAGATATAGGGTTTATGATAGAGGGGAAAAAGTTGCTCGGGGAAAATTGGGGTTAAAAAATTTTAGGGGGGGAATCTGAAACCCCTGGTTTTATAAAAGGGTTTTTTATGATAGAAGGAAGGGATTTACTCTGTTTTATATTTGGGGTTTTATGATAGAAGAAAATCTGAGCTCTGTGTTTAATTTGGGTTATATGTAAGGAATGGAGCTGAGCTCTGTGTTATAATTAAAGGGGTTTTAAGATAGAGGGGAGGGGCTGGGGCCCTTTTGATTTAAAAGGGTTTTATTTAAGAAAGGGAGAAGTGAGTTGTGAAAATATAGGGGTTTTATGATAAGGGAGAAACTTAGCCCCTTTTTTATATATAAAGGGGATAACCAAAATTTAATTTAACCTTTTTTTAGGCAAAAAAAAATTTAAAGGGGGATGGCAAGGGTCCCCAGCGCTTTCGGGTAAAAAGTAGTAATTTGGGAGTGGCCCCCAAAAAAAAAAAAGGGATATAAACCCAAAAAAAGGATTTTTCTCTTTTTTTTAAAAAAATAAACCATGATTGAAAAATTTTAAAATAAAATCAACCTTGGAATTTAAATTGTAAAAAGAGGAAAAGATTCAAAACGTATTCGCCGATTCACCGGGGCTCGGCTTCATCAGGGGGTATTGGGCTTTCTGCATGGAAAGTCCATGCTTTTTTTAGCCCCTGAGTTAAATAAAGTTTGAACAAAAAACAGGAAACTGCAAATAAAGTTTGAACAAACAGGAACTTGCTAGTAAAGTTTGAACAAAAACAGGAAGTTGCAAAAAAAAGTTTCAACAAAAACAGGAAATTGCAAATAAAGTTTCAACAAAAACAGGAAGTTGCAAATAAAGTTTGAACAAAAACAGGAAGCTGCAAATAAAGTTTAAACAAGAACAGGAAGCTGCAAATGAAGTTTCAACCAAAACAGGAAAAAGCACATTAATGAAGTTTCGACCAGACAGAGGGAACATGGGATTAAATAGATACCAAATATATAAAATAAAACAATAAATAGATTAACAAACTAAGTGTCTGTGTACAGACAAAGATATAGCAGGATTGCTTAAATTTTCAAATATATACATTTTTGTATAAAACATAACTGATTAGTCCTGAAAGGATTATATTAAGCTGTTTTCTGACAACCACTAATCAGAATGTGTTCTCTATAAAAGTAAGTGTCCAAATGAGGCTGATAGTGTTGCCAATATTGATACTAATTACTAGATTAGAATACAACATGTCTGCTGATGAACGCAGACATGTTAATTTTTTATCTATTTCTCAAATAAGCATTCATCAGCAGACATGTTGTATTCTAATCTAGTAATTAGTATCTATATTGGCAACACTATCAGCCTCATTTGAATATTTACTTTTATAGAGAACACATTCTGATTAGTGGTTGTCAGAGAACAGCTTAATATAATCATTCCAGGACTAATCAGTTACGTTTTATACAAAAATGTATATATTTGCAAATTTAAGCAATCCTGCTATATCTTTGTCTGTATACAGACACTTAGTTTGTTAATCTATTTATTGTTTTACATTATATATTTGGTACCTATTTAATCCCATGTTCCCTCTGTCTGGTCGAAATTTGTTAATGTGCTTTTTCCTGTTTTGGTTGAAACTTCATTTGCAGCTTTCTGTTCTTGTTTAAACTTTATTTGCAACTTCCTGTTTTTGTTCAAACTTTATTTGTTACTTCCTGTTTTTGTTCAAACTTTATCTGTAATTTCCTGTTTTTGTTCCAACTTTCTTTGCAGCTTCCTGTTTTTCTTCAAACTTTATCGGCAACTTCCTGTTTTTGTTTAAACTTTAATTGCAGCTTCCTGTTTTTGTTCAAACTTTATTTGCAACTTCCTGTTTTTGTTCAAACTTTATTTGCAACTTCCTGTTTTTGTTCAAACTTTATTAGCAGCTTCCTGTTTTTGTTCAAACTTTATTTGCAGTTTCCTATTTTTGTTCAAACTTTATTTAACTCAGTGCTATATAAAGCATGGACATCCATGCAGCAGCCACATACTGCCTGATGAAGCCGAGCACGTGAATCGGCGAAACGCGTTGCATCTGTCTCCTCTTTTTATAAGACTTATTCAAAAGGTCTGACTTATTTTATAGTTCAATCAGTGGTTATATTTTATTTATTCAATAAAGATAAATCCTATTTGGAATTATATCCCTTATTTTATTCGGCACTGCCATTACTACTATTATCGAAAGCGCTAGACCCTTTCCATCTCCTTAAATTTTCTTTTGCCATACAAAATAAAAATTGAATTGCATATTCTGACATCGAGGACTCGAGGTACCGCGTCCAAGATTTGAGGAGTCGGGACCAGCTGCTTACTATATGCCTGAACACAACTACTGTAAGGTGAGAGTCTCACTTATATACTCACCCTAAAAAGTTTATACGTTGTCTGCACTAGGAGTGCGCCTTGGCGTTTGTTGTTTTTATATTTTCCAGTACCAATTTTTCCATATAGGGTTATATGATAGAGGAGAGAAGCTGAGCTCTGTGATATAACCCTATATATCACAGAGCTCAGCTTCCCTCCTTCTTATCATATCCTGCTCTCAGATAGGATAGTATGAACCACCTGACAGGTTCACTTTAACTTCCAGTGGTCAGAATAGCCTACTGTAGGAATTGTTTTCCATTGTTCCATAACTTTAATATGCAATGACAGAACATTCAGGGTGGAGTAAAAAAGGGATATAACTCCAGGATTAAATAGATCTTTCCAATAAATGTGATCAAACTCAGTAGAGAAATCAAACATATTCAACTTGGAAAAGGCTTAAAAGTAATGATGGACGGAAGCTAAATGAAAGCTCTCTCTGTTAGGAATGTCCTACTTTTCAATAAATTTCTCCACAGTTAATGAATGGGAATCACACCTAAGGCAGTTCAATCTCGTTAGATGATTTTTTATCTACCAAATATAATTTGATGAAATCAAGTACTTTGTAGTTTTTAATCAAGTACTTTAAATGCTAGTTTAAAATGCTTCTATTAGATTGTACTCTCTATCTCTCTCTTTCTTTTTTCTCTCTCCCCTTCTCCAACCGAGTCTCTTAACTATGTCTCTGTCGCTCTGTTTTCTCTTTGTCTCTCCGTCTTTCTTTCTTACCCTTTTTTTCTCTCTCTGTCTCAGTCACTTTCTCTCTTTCTCTCACTCTGTCTCTCTTTCTTTCTCTCTTTCTGTATACTGGTAAATGTGCAGTCATTAGATGGATTTGTCGAGGACATTTATAGTATTTATAGTTGCTTTGTAAGTGGCCATTTAAAAAAACATATGTGGCCTACAAAATGTTTATAAAGCAGCAGTAAGAGTTTATTGTAGTACATTGTAGTATTGGGACTCCTCTGAATTTATCTGCCTAATTTGTTTCTTTATTTTTTATAAATCGTGAATGTGTAGACATACGGTATCATTACTAGGAAGAATCTGTTGTTTAGAATTATAATGGCTTTAAAGCAATGTACTGTAAATTATAGTACAATATGCAGTTTTCAACATACAGATTTAGGGCTTGTCCCCACGGTAAATGTTTTTAGTCGGTTTTAAAGATGGTTTTCGGATCTGAAAACCATCTATAAACCGACTGTAGACCTTTTACATTGATTTAAATAGAAAATTCACGCAGCAGTCCGCACTGCACAGATTTTGTGCTGAACGGTTTTTTACACCGCTGGCGTTCCTAAAAACTTAGATAATGTTCATTCTTCTGCCTGATTTTTGAGCAGAACATAAACATGTGGGTACAAAGGGGACAGCTTGAACCCGCAAACTGTGAACAAAAGCCGTCCCCTTACATTAAAAAAAAAGACAAAATACCGGTCGGAAAATCCGACCGGTATTTTGTCTTTGCCGTGATAACACACCCTTAGCAGGACACAGCAACTTCCACAATCATCTCCATAGCAGATGACACTTTTTTTCTTTTTAACAAACTGTAATGGAATAGAATAAAAACAATGACAAATAGTTTTATATGATTTCTAATTAAATAGCAAAGAAAATACTAAAAGCAAAAGTGAATATCATGCTCTCTTTATCCACATACAGTGATTGATGGTTTACTTTATACACACAGTGATACCGAGAAAGTTGGCAATCACTGTATGTGGGCGGGGTTACCAGGACTTCCACTGTTTCTTAAAGGGGTTTTCTCGATATAAAGATCATATCTCAGATTATAAGGACAGTAAAAATAAGCACTTTTGTAATTAGTTTGTATTACCTAAGTCACTTAGGATAGCAGATATGAGCTTTACTGTGCATCAATAGCTTTTTTTTGCAGCTGCGAGTCGGGACATGCCCCCTTTTAATGTGATTGGTTGGCTGACATTTCATTTATTCTGTTGCGATACGCCCCCAGACAGGAAATGCCCTGGGCATGCCCCCTGCGCTGTGATTGGCTGCCTGCACACTCTGTGTTTACTCCCCTCTGAGCTGTTAAAACCAAAAGTAAAACCAGCTATGTGAGAGGGCTGCTGGCTGTATACTCATCACTCAGCTCTAAGGTGAATGATCTGACTAATTACTGACTGTTTAACTCATAGATCCCTTCATATAACAGTCTTATGTCCTGTGTTCCCTCCATATAACTCAGTCATACAGTCTCCTGCAGGATAACAGAGGGGAGGAGGGGGAGGGCAATGTGCATTCCTCACGTATTTCATCAGTTCAGGCTGTGTGTATAACTGGTTATAGTACAGCAAGGAGCTTGTGGAGCCTGGAGATGAAGGCTCTGCAGACACAAGAGAACACTGCAGAAGGCTGCATGGATGTCCTCTCCAGACAACCTTCCTCTTCCCCTGCTTCACACAGAATGATGATGTCAAAGCTCTTCAGTGAGGAGAGATATGCCTGCTGAGAGGAGAGACATGCCCCTGGATTTTATATTCAATCTCATAGAATTAGCTGAAGAGCACGAACACCTCAAACGTTAAAACCCCTTTAAGGAGTCCTATCAGTATTGTCTCTGTTTTTCACTGCTCTAAATCATGTAAACCTATATATCACATAGCTCAGCTCTCCCCATGTATAACGTCCTGCTATCAAACTACCTGACAAATTCACTCTAAGTTGTCAAGTATTTCTAATAGATCATGTCTTCAGGATTTCCGTAGTGCTAAGTGATATTATTCTCATCAGGAATTATCATGTGGCATCTACTCAAATCATTATCTATTGGAGAGCTGGAATATTAGAGAAACAGTGACCAGAATTCTGTGACCAAAAATGGAGCACATAACAGGCAACAAATCTATCAAATGTTCTATACTGTTCTGCACCTACTGGACAATTTTGCAAAGTGTCTAGAATTAAGGTGTGGCTCAGAAGTCATAAAATGCTCCAAAATTATGAAGTATGTGTGGTAGTATTTGGTTAATATTACTAATGAACTGTAAATGTACACCAGTCATGAGGTGGCATGGGAAATAGAAAATTGTTTGACTTGCTTAGTAAATTTATCATTTCATTTGAACCAGTTTGATAAATTTGTCTCAATTACTAACATTTTCAAGACTCATAAATGATGCATCTCTCCCACTGTGATAAAATATGTATGTATTCTGCAGTAGTTTGCACAGAACAGGAACCATATATCAACATGGGTAAATCCTGAGTTTCTGTCTGTATAATGGCAAAGACTAATGTGTCAAATGTGTATGTCCTGACATGAACAACAAATCAGATTATCAACAAAGAATTGTATGAAGTACACAAGGGTTGTATGTTTTACCCCGGCAACAAATGATCTTATGTGCAACAAATTCCTTTTGCCCATGAAATTTTTTTAATTTCTACACGGCTGAAGGAATTTAGTAATCTTTTCAGTCCCTTGACTTTAAGTAAAGCGCACCAATATGTCCAACCAATTCCATTCCCTTAAAGGGTTTTTTCATTCATTAAAGGCCCTTCAGAATAAGGGGACAGTAAAAAAAGCAATTTTTAAATTGGATGTCTTTTGCAAAGCGGTGCCCCTTATCTGTGTTTTTGTAAAATTTCCCAGTGTCGTGGGGATTCCCCCTTCTTTCATTTCATTGACTGATAGCTTACAAATTTACATTCTGTCTGGCCCCCCGGTATATCCGGGCGTGCATTTTCCCCCCATAGAATAAGGGCCCGGCAACAATTTTACTCGACGCCAGCAGAAGACAGTGACACTGACCTGTTTACAATCAGAAAAAAAGAGAATGTGCCTTTGGGGCCCAATGCTCCCGGTGTAAGGAAAGGGGGAAAAAGGGAAGACAGATTTGGCGCTTAAAGAGTTCATAGAAGACTGGGTTTCAAAATGAAAAAAAAAGCTGTTGGGGGAGAAAAAGATTAGTGCATGAGTTCTAGAAGATGTCCAGCGAATGCAAGCTGTGGGTTTTAAAAAAGCTTTTTCAAAAATAAGACTCATAGGGAGAGGAACGACACAGTGGACATGTTGGACTCAAAGAAGGGTGGTGACACACTGATCGTGAGCGAGCATGAACAGTGAAGGGGATATGTCTTCCCTTTACAGTTTATAAGAAACACCCAGCAGGGAGGGAAAAAGGCCCCTGGATTTCAGGAACTGAGAAAATCAAGCTACAAGAAAACAGCCGAAATGATGAAGTGATACGTCCCCTTTAAGTCTCAGGCCTGACAAGGTCTTAACAACCTGCACATTTTTTTATTTTTTGCCTCCTAGCATTTCAATAGTCATAACTTTTTTATTTGTTCAATGACACAGTTGTATGAGACCTTGTTTTATGCGGGAGAAGTTGTACTTTTTTAAGGGCATAGTTTCAGTTTTTATATAAATTACTGCAGAATTCTTTTTCAATTAGTTTTCAATTTTTTTATTATTTTTTTTTACACCATTGACATTTGAGGCTAAATAACATGTTAGATTAATTTTACAGGTTATTACGGTCATGTGGATACTTAATATGCGTAGGTTTTTTTATTTTGTGTAATGTAGCCACAATTATTTTTTATTAAATTTCTTATTTATTTTATTTATTTTTATGTTTTTTACTTTTTTTATAATCCCATAAAGGGATAACTATTTTAAAATTTTTTACACTTAGTAATGTATTTAAAATAATTCATGTATACTAATACTTTACTTTCTGTGTCAGTATGACAAAGGCAGCAGTCAGAGAAGCACACAATGTACCCTGACTGCAGGCTTCCTAGACAGGCAGCCCTACTTTAGGTCCCCAGGGATGACTGTACAGACGTTACCTGGGCTCCATTGGGTCACCAGGAGTCCCGATTACCCAATGAAGCAGTAGAATGTCCTTTGGTTATGCCGCGGTTATGCGATTACAGATACTGCTCTAGGAAAGAAGCTGTTAAGTACAGCTCTGTTCCTAGCATAGCTGCAGCACTGGAATCCGCAAAACTCCTCAGAGGACCTGCACCGCCCACCGACTATAGTCAGTGGGCGGTCGTTAATGAGTTAAAGCTCAAAAGGATCAAAAGGCTCAAGACTCTCCATTGCTTAACTCCTATGCACTGAATGGGTGATACATTTACATTGTAAATACATAAAACAGTTAAAAGGGTTTTCTCACCACAATGATTAGCTTTAAACATAAAGGGACAGGTAAATAAAGACTATTAACAAATACATTGCTGTTTTGATTTTTCTTTGGTCAGGAGATAAAGAAGATGTCTCCTGTTAGAGTTCACAAGTTTCTCTATATTACCAACCATCTCTCCCGACCTCTCTCTCCTCTGTCTCTTATCTGACTGATCCAAGCCGCCGGCAGTCAGTCAGTTCGACCATGGTGAGTCACTCCCTGCAGAGTTTTAACTCTAGCAACAGAGTTTGTTTACCTGAATAAATGACAAGTTTTCATCCTTTAGAGCTCTATAGCCTTATGTACTACAATTTACAAATCTCCTGCGTTCATGTCACTGTAACATGAATAGCTAGAACAACAGAGCTGATGTGTCAATCATTGGTGTAGAAACACCCACAGCTTGACCAGAAAGTGTGAGTCATAAACTGTCTGTGGCTCTGTAAAACTGCATGATGAGAAAACCCCTTTAACATTATTGGACTGTTAGCAAAATGTACATTTTTGCATTTTTATTTTAATAAAGAAGCCACAGATACTTGTATTTCATATAGTTGCTTTGTACTTTATAGGAAACTTCATGGTCTTTACAGTTAATCGAATGTTTTGAAGGTATTTTAAGGCAATAATAAAGAAGTTAAAGAATAGTAAAAATCAGGCCATTTAGACAGGCACATAACTAATACATATAAAACTCTGTGAGCATCTAAATTACCTTCCAGCGTCTTAAATTTATTATGCATTAACTTAGATGCAGGTGAATTTAATGGCCTGTGCTATTGGGAACAGAGCTTATGTGTGTCCCTCACTAAGTAACCCTACTAAAATGAGTTTGCAGAAGGAAATCAACTTGCCAAGCATAAACACATGAAAAAAGGAGTGGAACGCTTAATATTCTGCATTATTTAAATTAAAATTATGAACATGAGATTTACATTACAAGACAAATTCTATGTGTGTACTGTGTTGAACTGTGAAGCCTCCCTATCTGAAGGTTATTATGGGTTGTAAAGGGAATGCTGCAGACAATAATATTTTATTATATACACTATAACTATTATTTATGGAATTTAAGAGAGGCACTGTTTAATAGGGAAATATAAAAATACTATATATTGGCACACAGATCTGTGGGCGACATGTATAAACGGGTCATTTTCACTGACCTGAGTTGGAGAAATGTAGGCAAAGTGAAGTTGATCCACCTTTTCCTCTGTATGGCCGCGTTCATCGGGCATGTTGTAAGACTGTGCGCTAGACCCGACACTTTTTAATATGCAACATGTTGGGGCAATACTGGGGGCGTGTTTGCACCACATTTGTAATATTAAGACACATTTATGAAGTGGGGACGGCAAACTAGGCGCATAACTGCTCGAAAGCCACACAAATTTAAATGTGGTCTGCCTGAACAGAGTAGCCGTATTGAACGAATTTGCCATTAGGGCAAAAATGTCCCTTATTATTCTCAACTAATACCGTAAATAATAAAAAGTAATTTATGATTAATTACAAAAACTATAGTTAAATCATATAATGTAATAATGAAATTATATAATAACAAAAGTATAAAATTCAAATAATATACCAAAATATAAAATATCTCTATTAAATATATTATAATATTATATTAATTTAAAATTAGTTCCAAATTAAATAACATACAGTAAATAAACCAAATACACATCTACCCATAAATTCCCTTCTCAGCGATGTATTTACGGAGTTAAACAATAGTGTCTATCAAGACTACAGACACATCATAGCAGCTAGAAGGAAATAAAAGGTGTTACAATAGCGTTCAGTGAGTAGACAACTATGGCAGGAGCTTGCTTGTTTGTACAGAAGTCCTCAGCGAGGATCTGTGGGTGCTGGCTATTTCTGTATGTGAATTAATGGCTGACCAACTTACCTACTTTTTCAGAACCAAATTAACCCTTAAGCTAACGGCTGAAAAGTAGTTAATGACCAGAATGTTTTTTATTTTTGCCTCTTGCGTTTCAACCGTTGTAACTTTTCATTTGTCAGACGCCAGATTATGAGGCCTCATTTTAATTCGAGATGATTTGGGACTTTATGGGGAAATAGTTTAAAATTCACTAATAATTGCAGATTTTGTTTTTATTTTTTTTTACATCATTCCACAATTTCAGACTAATAATCATTGAATAATTCTAACATGTTATTAGTCCTGGGATTCCTAATATGGTGTAGGTTTTTTTGTGTGGTGTATATATGCACAATTATTTTTTCATTAAATATTTATTTTTATTTTATTTGTTTTTGTATTAATTTTTTATACTTTTTCTGTGTTTTTTTTTTTTGCTGATTTTAATCCCATGAATGGAGAAACTGTTACCTTTTTTTTTTTTATACTCTTTATAATGTATTACATATTCATAAATGCTAATACATTTATAATCTGTATCAGACTGACTCAGCATGATCAAGGGACAGTGTCCTGGTCACTGGCTTGTTACACAGACAGCCCTGGGGCTACTCTAGGTCTCCCGGGCTGACATGCAGTCGTACCCTGGGCTCTGTCGGGTACACCGGGTGTTCCGATCACCCGACAAGCATGGAAACCCCTTTGATTGTTGCGTGCGGTGACAATCTGCGGCAATCAAAGGGTTAAATCACCGGGTGCAGAGTTTTCCCCCGCTCCCGGTCACGCAGGCATGCTCTGGGAACAGGGCTGTGTAGTACAGCCCCGATCTCAGCGCAGTGCGGCGCCCTGGGCCGCAAACTCCGATGTCTGCAGCGACGTCAAAAGACTCACTGCGACAAACGACCGCACCACCGATGTCAAAAGTCGGCGGCCGAGCGCAAAGGGTTTTTTACATACTAATAAAATAAAAAAAAATTTTTTTTGTAAGATTTTTAATTCTAAAAAAATCTAAAAAATCCACAAAATTTTAGATTAAAAAAATACTTTTTTAAATTAGAAAAGAAACGAAGATCTGTTTAGCAGCCATTCCAAACTATTTTTTATTTTTACACTTGGCGATTACAAATCGGCAAAGTACCGTGGCGCACCAATCTTAACACTAGGCGCCTCCAAAAAAAGCGCTTTTATGAGCGCACATCACCATTTTTCATAATTTGGGCACATTATACACTAAAAAAAAAGATGCGAAAAATAGCTCAACCACCAAGTTTCATACGGTCATCTATGGGGCCTGTATGAACTTGGCCCCAACCGCCAGTTCTAACGGGTTTTTTTAGTGGGGGAAGGTGCCGGGGAAAATAAAGTTTTTGAAAGGGGGGTTCATAAATCGGATGTTTGTTTTAAAGCAAAGCAAAATTTTGCACTTCAAAAGTTTTGTGTCTGGGCAAAATGCTAAAATTTTGTGCAATACATCTAAACGGGGCTACGACAGGTTTTTTTGCTCAAAATAAAAAAAAAACAGTGCACCCCCTGTTCATAGATGTCGCCCTATAGCCCCATTTCTTTTTAAAAAATAAAAAATTCATTTACTACAATACATAAAATTTTCACCCTTCAGCACTAAACCCAATCCCACAAACAAGTAAATTTTTTTTTATACTTTTCCTAAAGCTTAAATTGTTTTAATTGTCTATACCACACTTGGTATCTAGATATTGGGAAAACAACGCCACACCCTTGGGGCCTAGGTAAAAGGGTTACATAATACAAAAGGGGTTAAAAGACTGCATTTACTTTTATTTTACATTCCACAAATTGGGGTTATGTGTATCTTTTTACTATCCTGCTTCTTTTGACTACTGGATCAGCCAATACCAAAGGATTAAGGGATGTTCACAGTTGTATTTGTAGGCACTTCTGAGTTTTTTTGCCAAAGTAAAACCCCCCAGAATAAATAAAAACATTGACAAGAAAACATCATGGAGTTACGTGTTTTAACGCAAAAATAAAAGATATGAGGCAAAAAGCATTTGGGCCCTTGTGTTTTTTTGAGTACATGCTTGCAAGCACAAAATTTCAACACGCTTCTAATGCATATTGCCATCCATACCGTCCCCGCCAAAACACGGGGTGAACAACCCTAATGGGGAAGACAAATCCCGTTAAGTCTTTGGTTTTTATTGGGGGTTCTTTCAAGAACATATTGATTGTTCTGCTTTTTGTGGGACAAATAATAATTCTTATTCATGTAGTATCAACTAAAATACAAATTTTCCCTGTTTTCCCTGGTTAAAGCACCATGACATTCCTGTACTCATATGCAGTCCTCTTAAAAGCACCACAAGACAGGGTCGCCATGGCGATCGGGGCAGACCAGGAGCTGAGCCCACACAACGCGCGGGGGCCCCGCGGGATTTTACAGCCAGGGTCCCGCAATTGGGGGAAACTCCAAAATTTTCC
>JAODAL010058497.1:0-22053 GCA_025379985.1 Phyllomedusa bahiana
CTTGTTATGTTTGTGAAATAAAAAATTTAAAAAAAAAAAGATCTGAATCTGTTATGTGTATTAAGATCTGAATAAGGACTGAAGTTACAAACTGATCTACCATAATATCTATAGTGTTTTCTGTCTGATGACTGATTGATAGTGCATACTTTAGATGGAAGCAATGTATGACCCTATATTTTCACTTAGAGGTAAGTGGTGCCTGGTTTCCCATCATCCCCAAAATATATATAACAAAAACGTTCCCCTTAATTAGGTGTTTTTTCTTCATTTAATACCCTGTCAAAGGGACCATGAATGGGGAAGGGCGGGCCTTGCACAGCTTTCCCCTTTCATCCCTATGGGAGTCTAAATTTTTCCAAGCACACAACAAAGGGATTTGTGGAAAAACCCCCCTTAAAAAATTTTGACCATTGACCAAAGATGGAGATTAAACGCTACCACCACCAAAAGATCCTTCAGAAATTTTAGATAAAGGGTCATTTTTTTTCTTATAGCATTTAAAAAATTTCTCATTAGTTTTTTTTTCCTGGTTTGCTTAAATCCCCCCACTATTACAGGGTTTCAAACTGACTGTGATTTTTGTAGACAGATACGTTTGGGACCATTTTCAGAGCTGTTTCCACTCCCGTGGACAATTTAGCGAAACGAATTTAGGTGGACATGAAGTGGGCATTCCGTCCCCGGCCTGAAGCCCACCTTAATGATTGGAAACTCCCACATTTAACGCTGTCTTTGTAATGTTAGCGCAAAGGAGAACAAATTAGTCGCCAAAGAACATTGGCCCTGGATGTAAGCAAAAAGGAAAAGTTTTTACTGTAGGGTTCTGTATGTTGAACAGTGCCCTGCTGGGCTATACCAGACCTCTTTCTAGTGGCGCTAGACTGTCCACACTACATCTTGCCTACTTGGACCCTTTAGAGATAAAACTCTACTAAAATGCTTTCTTTTTACAAGAAGGAAGCCAGGGAAAGCATCTCACGTACTCCCTTCATGGCCTTGTCGACAAATGGACAAACATGGAGTGAGTAGGAACCACTGATGTGGAACCCAAACCGTATGTCTGATCGGGTTTTTTCATCACCCTTTTTTTTCCTGGCGTAAAAACTCATTAACGACCGGCTACGATGTCTAATGAATCCTTAATGAATGTGTTGGGCGCATTGTTTGCAAGGCTCTAATCATACACTTTTTAATGCGACCGAACATGAGGGGGTGTTTGGGGTGTCGCAACCACACTCGAATATTAGACACATATATGAATGTGGTTCGGCAAAAACTCAGGCGCTTTACTGCTTGGACAGCAGACTATCTCAATGTGGTGCCTGAGGCCAGAGGAGTCAAAGTGAAGCTATGATTTGCTGTTAGGGCGAAAAAATTCCAAAATATTTCTCAACTTACATCAGTACATTAAATAAAAATAACATTTATGATAAATATCAACTATATATACATTTAATTATTTTAAATGTAAATAAAAATGTTATCAAATAAAAATAAATAAAATATATTAATATTCCCAAATATATAAAAAATATCTCCTATAAAATGTATTTAAAATTGATAAAATCTTCCTAAAACTAATTTTACATTAAATAACCCACTGATTATAATTGTCAGATTTTGTAAATTTTTGTCTACATTTAATTGGAAATTTTAATTTTTGCTGCTCTCACCCTTTATTCTGCATATGGCAAGAGCCAGCACAGGTATTGCTGGGACCTTTGGTCCTCCAAGCAAGATCACTACCATAGTCTCTATTCACTGACATGCTATTCTAATGACTTTTCTTCTATTTCCAGCCTATCTATAGCCTTTATACATGTTTGGGGCATTACTAATGCACCTAAGTTTCGTAATGCATTAAATACACGGACGAGGCGCGATGAACATTAGACACCATTTATCAGAGCGCAAAAACCATTTCATACATTCAGGCGCATTATACACTGAAAAAAAAGATGAGAAAATGAACTTCGATGCATTCGATCCTACATGTCCTCCCCTTTGTGTTTCTCTACATTGCAGGTTGTTTTGCGAATTCTCTTCATAGCTTCACAATCTCCCCAATCATTGAATAAAGACAACTTGGTGCACAAGGAGCTCTGTTCAGAGATCAGAACTAACTTTATTACTGGAATCAAGGGTTTTTATAACAGGATGTATCCATTGGGGAATCGTGAAAAAGTTACCCTGACACATACCGCAACGTAACCACAGCCAGCCTATAGACATTAATGGAACAAACATAGTCCTATTTTTTCCGTATATCGCTCATCCATCCCCCCTTCCCAGAATCCCTTTCCCCCCTTTCTGTTTGTTTCTGTGTGTTGGGGTTTTTTTTCTTTTTTCATGTCTTGTTGGTGTGTGACGACCAGTGGCCGTCTTGTAATTTTGTCTTGTGTCCTACCACCCTCTCCAATATCGTGCTAGTCCCTAAATTTTTTTTTGTTTATTTCAACTGGGATCTGTGTTTTTTGTTGTTGTAGTTTGTTTGTTTGTTTGTTTTCTTTTCCTTTTCTTTTTTTTGGAATACGAGATCTAATGCTCAGGTTGTTTAAAGTATCTCAGGACCACTTAGGGGCCGTTCACCGGCACGGACAAATCCCCGGCCGGTTTGCCGGCCGGTTTTTTGTTCTGTTTTGCGGCCGTCCTCAGGGCCGGGGGGGGACGGCTTTTCTCCGCGATGAGCGGAGACCCCTCCCCCCCCATTGAACAGCACGATTCCCCCGGGAAAACCCGGAGGGAAGATTGTGCATTTCAATTTTTGCCGCCGGGGGACAAAACGTCGGGCGGAAAACCCGGGGTAGTGGGGACTGCGCACGGGTTTTCCTAGAGCCAATTTGCTCTTTTTCGGCCTTTTTTTCAGGCGGTCTGAAAAACCGCAAACCGCTAAAAAACCCGGGCCCGAAAACCCGGCCGGGGGGAAATGCCCTTAAAACTGTTTGTCTCAGGATTGGGCACTACCTGTTTTGGTCGGGTTTTGGAGAGGGAATTCGCATTTGTTCTCGGGGATGATTGTCTCTTTTTTATTTGTTGCTGACCTTTACATTGTTTTTTATAATCTTTTTTGGCTTTTCTTATTCCCCAAAAATTTTGGACCTGAATGCTCTGTATGGTTATGACAGTCTTTGCAAATAAAGCTTTTTTCTAATGAAAAAAAAAAAAAAAACATAGTCCTATTTGAACATTTTTGCTCTTTTTGGGGCGGTATATGCTTTTTGTGCGGACGACCGCATGGTAGACTGAAAAGTTTTGTCCCCAATAAAGCATATACCACGGGAAAATAGCAAAACGACCCCAAATAGATACATTTGTTCTATTTAAAGGGGTTTTTCTCTCCATTGACTTTGATGGGATATTGATAGCACTTACCATCAAAGTCTGACAGGTGCAGGTCCCAGAAGTAGGAACGGACCCTTAAAACTGTTGGCTGAAAATTAAGAACTAGTCACGCTTGTGCACAACTCTCCATTCTGTTCTATGTGGGTTCCCAGTACAGGTGAGTGGTGAGTTCGCCTGTACTCCTCCCACAGAAGTTAATGGTGAGTTCTGTGCAATTATGACCGTCTCTTTATTCTTAGCCGACCTCTCTGCAGAGAGGGGTGTGGGTTCCAGAGGTGGGTCCTACACCTATCAGTCCATAATAGCATTTCCTACCGATAAACCATTAGAGTCCATGGTGGGAACACCCCTTAAATAGAACAAACATACAGTAGTCCTATTTGGACTACAGTTGCTTTCTTTGCCAATGGTACATGCTATCTGTGCGGGACACAAAATCGTGATCTACCATGCAAATAGAGCAAATGTACAAATAGGACTATATTTGTTCTACTAATGTCTACGGGCTAAGTCATGGTATTTGTTGAGGTAGCTTTTTCCCAATACCTTGACAGATACCTGCAACATAGAGAAAAACGAACCTACACTACACCCCCAAAATGAGTGGAGCAGAACAATAGAGGGTCATCTCCCTGAAAATCAAAGGGGGGCGACAGTGCTCCACCACACCAACGGAACTCTGTGCAAAAAGTCTCTCACTTCCCCCCATGTGCCCTGAAAGCCATGTGGATAGGTGTCATTCAAAGAACTCCATCTCATTACAGGGAATGCATGAACTTTAAGGTTCACGTTCGTTGCGGAGGCCACAGATCATTTACTTACGCTGCCTGTGAAGATGCTGGAGAGGTTTCTGAAGGCATCACTGGACTGATTATATAGGTCTGTGGTGAACGTGAAGCTTTTCAGTAGGATACTAGATGGGAATGACTGTGTACCTGTGAAAAGAGGAAGATGATAGAAGAAGGTTACCTATTACGGATCAGGATGAAGTGACACTTATAGAAGTTCTCTGGATTAAAAAAAAAACTATTTTATACACCCTACTAATAAATTTTGCCTCAATAAAGGTATAGCCTTTTGTTCAAGAGCCTTATTTTTAGCAAGAATGGTTACAATGGCTTTGGGGGGCCTGCCCCGTCCTGTGATTCACTGACCACCCATTGATTTGAATAGACACTGTGTAATACTTCATTTCTAGGAAACTAAACACTGACTATCAGGTTTCCCTGCAGATAAAGTTGATCAATTGGACCCCAGCCCTTCACCCTTTAATCATATTAGATAAATAGATAGATATAGATAGATAGATAGATAGATATGAGATAGATAGATATGGATAAAATGAATAGATATAGATAAATGAATAAATAGGTAGATAGATATTAGTGAAAAATAGGAAGAACTCCCTGCAATCAATATGAAGCTGGGTGCCAGCAAACATAAGACCTCTGTAACAGGTCAATGCTTACACAAATGAAAAAAACTAGAAAAAGGCTCTGCTAGGAGCCGAAACATTGCTTGTTAATATGGAATAAAGCTCCACTTTTTTCACTTTTACAACTTTTGTGAGTGCTGCAAGTTTTTTTCATTTAGGTAGATAGATAGATAGATAGATATTAGATAGATAGATAGATATGATAAAGATAGATAAATAAGAGATAGATAGATAGATAGATAGATATAGATGTTTAGATGCAAATGTATTGATAGATTGATAAATAGATATGTATATATATATATTAATAAATAGATAGATATTAATCTGTATAAATATATGAGATTGATATATATGGATAAAATAAATAGAAAGATAGAAATAGATGGATAGATAGATATGTATAAGTAGATAGATAAATAGATATGTAGCAATAGATATAAACTTATAGAATAAATAGAAAGATAGACATAGATGGATAGATAGATAGGTACATATGAGATAGATAGGTAGATAGATAGATAGATAGATAGATAGATAGATATGGATGGATGGATAGATAGATAGATAGATAGATAGATAGATAGATAGATATGAGATAGATAGGATATATATAGGTAGATAGATATTGATGGATGGATAGATATATAGATAGATAGATAGATAGATATGAGATAGATAGGTAGATAGATAGATATGGATGGATAGATAGATAGATCGATAGATATGAGATAGATAGATAGATAGATGAGATAGATAGATAGATAGATAGATAGATAGATAGATAGATAGATAGATAGATATGGATGGATGGATAGATATATAGATAGATAGATACGAGATAGATAGGAGATAGATAGATTTATGGATGGATAGATAGATAGATAGATATGAGATAGATAGATATGAGATAGATAGATAGATAGATAGATAGATATGAGATAGATACTGTAGATAGATAGATATGGGATAGATAGATAGATAGATAGGAGATAGATAGATAGATAGATAGATAGATAGATAGATAGATAGATATGAGATAGATAGATAGATATGAGATAGATACTGTAGATAGATAGATATGGAATAGATAGATAGATAGATAGATAGATAGATAGATATGAGATAGACAGATGGATAGATAGATAGCTAGATATGGATGGATAGATAAATAGATAGATAGATAGATAGATAGATAGATATAGATGGAAAGATAGCTTCCTGTCAAACCAGCATGTTTGACACCGAATGGCAAACTCAGTTCTGCTACATCTCATTTATACTTTTGAAAATTACAGTATAATCAGACCAATGGGTTTGCTCTGGGAATAAATAGTGAACTAAAGATACAATGTAGATGTAGCAGAGCTGACATTGTTGTTGATCTGTTTCTTCTGGTGCACAAGGAGCTCTGTTCGGAGATCAGAACTAACTTTATTACAGGAATCAAGGGTTTGCTCTGTTTGCTGGTGGAAAATGCTTTTTGTGCAGGACATGACCGCATGGTAGACTGCAAGTTTGTGTCCCGCACATAAAGCATATACCACTGGCAAATAGCGAAAACGTAGCCCAAATTGGACTACATTTGTTCTATTAAAGGGGTGTTCCCTCCATTGACTTTGATGGGATATTGATAGCACTTACCATCAAAGTCTGACAGGTGCAGGTCCCAGAAGTAGGAACGGACCCTTAAAAGTTGTAACCAGTAGAGTAAATGCAATACAGCAGGTTTCCCTGCAGTATACCGACATAACAGATTGTGGTGTGCCAAATAACAAACTCAGCACCACCACCTCTTATACCACTACATCCAGCTCTGCTGCATCCATACATTTCAGTGGCATATGAAGAACAAGCACAAGATGTGGATACTTACTCGCACATATCTTGGCTTTGGAGTCGACGTCGCAGGTAGTTGTAGCAGAGCAGAATGTTGCATCGCTATAGCAGCTGACAGGATCTGTAAGATAGATGACACCGGTGACATTTCCGTCTATCTCATACAATCAGATCTGTCAAACACTTTATGTGACAGTCATATAGATTGGAATAACAAGTCAGGCTGTGCCGCATATAAAGCATTATGATAGGGTGGGAGGGTCACATTTCTGCATGTCTATTTATCAGTTCTTGGGAAAGCTGGGTAAGAGCGAAGTGGCTGCGCTTCAGCTTCCATAGAGTCATAGACTACAGTAGCCTGGGTCCCCTGGGTGGCTACCTTTGTGGGTACTGTCTGCAATGGTGTTTTGCTCTCTTCACCAGCAAGGATGTATATTCACCAGTGACTGCTACATTGCTACTCCCATAGGTCTCCCAGTCTGGTTATTGTAGAATCTCAGGATTGTGGGTAACTGATGTAATAGTGGTCATATTGGTTCTCATTAAGCTTTCCCATAATATAGACACAATATTATATTAGATAATGTTTACATGCTATGGGGTAATGGTTACTTGAATTACATGAAATGTATGAGCAATGGAACAACCCTTCTGTCTGTTGTATTAGTGAGTCCATTATATGGGGGTTTGTCTGGGACGCATTGTGGGAATCTTTGTCACAGTCTCGGTGCTAATAGACTCTCCGCACAAGAGAAAATATTGACTCAGCTTCACAGGATAAAAGTATTTTATTGTAAGGATAGCAATGAGTTCAGAGCAAGGCAGAGGGTAGGAGGGTCCTTGCGACTACTTCTATTATAACAATACGCCATAAGCTTATTCTTGATCATGGGTGTATCTATATTCCTAGCATAGCAGCTGCTGTGGGGCCCAGAGGTTGAGAGAGCCGACTAAAGTGCAAGAACACTGTACTTTTTTTTATAGGGAATAACAAGTTGCTGGCTTTCTGCCATTTAGCGCTGCAATGTGGATTCCCAGATATATGGCAGTATTATTTTACCTTTAATTATTGCTGCTAAGGCTGTTATTTCAATTTTAGGTGACGGGGCCCATCTCATTTTGCTATAGGGCCCCATTAACTCTTATTCCAGACCTTTACCTGACACCTTAACAATGTGCAGGTAGTCACATATACACAGCTGTACAATTGTGTAGCTACAGGAGCGAGGAGCCGGCTATCAACAGCAGCCAGGCGCTCCAGAGAGAAGACAGGGATGGATTATTACTTAGCCTGCCTTCTAAATTGTAGTATCTACATCACCATGCTTTCAAAATTGGATCTTGACATGGTAAACTCTAGGGGCGACATGTATGAACGGGGCTGCACCATTTTTTTGGTGTGCTTTGATCCAAACTGACATGTTCTATAGATGTAACCCTCGTACCCCAAAACTCGGTGCATTCTGCGCCAGACATGACACTTTTGAAGATGCGGGGACGTGGCGTGTCAGACTCGTACAATGCGCCAAAGCTTGGTGCAAAACTGTCGTACAAATCCATAACAGTTTCACATTGGCACGGTTGAGAATACTCTTGGCGTACAACGGGTGTAATGACTGGAGTAGTAGATCCGTTGTACCACTGCCGATGATGGTGTAAGCAGCACCAGGGATTGGAGTCTAAGAGGCTGCTGGTTTTCACCAGAGCCCGCCGCAAAGCAGGTTAGACTTGGTGCGGCAAGCGAAGCCCCATGTCGCTACCCCTGGCACTACTTGCCTGCAGTGGCGACCGAGGTGTGGCAAGGTAGAAAATCGTTAGGCAGACTCGTAGTCGGGGACAGGCAGGAAGGTCAGGACTGGCGACAAAGGTTCATGGTCAGAGGCAAGAGAGGTAACGAAGGCAAGAGATTCGGTATACGGCATGGCAACAGGACTCTCTGGACCGCTTTCTCTGTAGGCACAAGACACTATATATCCGGTGGGGAAGTGCCGGAAGCGTCCCGGATATATAAGGTCAGCACCCGGCAATAACCAATTACCGGTGCACTGGCCCTTTAAATCTAAGAGAGCTGGCACGCGCGCGCCCTAGGAAGCGGGGACACGTGCCAAGGCCGGCAGGAACGTGTGGGAAGCTGTAGGGTGACCGGGTAAGTATGCGCCAGCAGTGCGAGTTGCCCCAGCAACCAGACACGCGGATTGCGGCACCCCTTGTCCCCGGCAGCGCATAAACAGAGGGGTTACGAGTTCGCCCGCGGCCCAGCATGTCGGACGCAGTGCGACTTGTAACAACGGGACACATTTATAAAATTCTATGAAGCACTTCGATGATGACTGTTGGATTGTACATTATTAAAAACTGAGGTTGATATGTTGACCATGGTGTCCCTCTTTGACCATCTTAAAGGTTGGAAGATATATAATGGCCATCCGAGTTTGCCGGTGCAAGAGTTTTCCAAAAAAACTAATGCGGGCATTGACGGCTGTGGATTTGTGAACACGTGGCTGCCGCACCTTTGCAAAATAATAACGACTACCAACTGAACCCACTTTGGAAATGAATGGCTTTTATGAGAGATGATTAGAGTCAATTTCGTCGTGAACATGTTTTGGAGGGATTTTGAAGGGACAGAAAACTATTGGAAGCCTCCATTTTGGAGCCTGTGTAAAGAACTAGATAACTAGGGGAGGAGCTTCCTCAGGAACCAATAAGAAACCAGCATTCAGTTACTCAGACCAGCTTAGAAAACGAAAGCAGTGATTTGATTGGTTGCTACGGGCAACCCCTTTTCTCCATGAGGCCTAGCATATCTTTTGCTCACAATGGCCGCCATTTTGTAGGCAAAAAAACAAACTAAAATGGCGCTCAAGAGCAGAATGGCTTGTTCATCCTCAAAGACGAACACAAAGGGCCACATGTATGAAAACTGTCCAGGTCTAAAACTCACTTTGTTGCCCATAGCAAACAATCAGAGCCCATAGCAACCAATCAGAGCTCATAGCAACCAATCAGAGCGACCCTCTCATTTTTCCAGAGCACTATATGAAATGAAAGGAGCGCTCTGATTGGTTGCTGTGGGCTCTGATTGGTTGCTATGGGCACAAAGTGAGTTTTAGACCTAGACAGATTTCTTACATGTGGTCCAAACTGTCGCATCTTTGATGTCAATGCCTATTGTCTGCCCGTCGTCTACAGTAAATCAGATAAACCTTAGGGCTTAAAATCCAGTCTAGTCTAGAGGTCAAAGCAGAGCCATAATTACCCCCAATTATTGGACATATTTTGCGCAGTATCGGTGTGGTGATACCTGTGAAAAATCAATGACTACCGAGACAAGAAGCTTCTGGAGTTTTCTTTTGGCTAAATTTACATGGCGGATTTTTCTGACTGGAAAAATCACCATGGAAAATGTGGCAGAAACTCGAGGCAAACCCTTGGATTTCTTCAATATATTTCATTTATTTTATTGTATTTCACTTTTGTTAACGTGGGTCTTGCCGTGTTCTTTGGATGTGGATTATCCCAGTATCATTAGCCCTCATTAACTACTGTGGTTGTACCAGAGAAGTGTCTTAATATCTGCCAATAAAATGGTGCCATTTTGCCACAGAATGTCCCAGGCACTTTTATTATGGGTTAACCCCTTAAGCCGAACACCTGAAAAGTACTTAAAGGGGTTGTCTCACTACATAGATTCGTCCTGTTTTCTTGGTTTCATTCTTTAAAAAACAAGCAGCTTTGCAATATATTTTTCATTACAAAGGGTCCTACTGATTTTGAGCCTAGCCCTGTTAGTATTACTACATCAGCTCCTCAAATTTCTATAGCAGCTGACCTGTTGATCCTTATCTTACTGGCTGTCAGGTCTGAATGACTCATCACCTTTGAAGACAGGTCGGAGCAGAGATCCCCTCCTGCACAGAATGCTTCTGGAGTGGGAGGAGGACTCTGGAGTCTGTGTCCGAGCTGCCTGGATTAACCCTGTGTGTCCCTGCTTCCTCCTGCTCTCTACACAGATAGATGTGACAGCAGTGACCCTGTCTGTTACTATAATCATGATATGTCTTTGGAACTGTGACTATACTAATACTATAGAGATCAGGCATGTGGATACTTTATGCTCTCCTGTATTAGGGACACATCCTGAGTATAGTAACACTTCCCTTGTTGTTTCTGTTGATGTGGAGACTTGTAAGCTAAGCAGGGGATATAGGAACACTTGCATCCTCTCTGCTCTATTAGCACACCACTTCACCTTCCTCTCAAACACTCATAGATCAGCCTCTCCTGTAACAGACCTAGCAGGCACACACAGGGTGAACTCTGAGAGAAACCCCCCTCCCCCCCCCCTATAGAAGTTATGTAGTGCCTGTGTGCTGATGGGAGGGGGGAAAAGGGAGCAGAACAACAGACCAAGAAGCACGCCCTCAGTTCAACTTACCAGGACACTGACAGGCTGAAAGCTCGTAATGAGACAACTCCTTTAAGCCGAACACCTGAAAAGTCCTTAAAGGGGTTGTCTCACTACATAGATTCGTCCTGTTTTCTTGGTTTAATTTTAAATTCAGGGGCGTGTTTACTGGCTTCTACTAGGCTGCAGCAGAAGCCAAGACTGTAGCTATAGCAACCAATGCTAACAGCCTATCATGAGAGATAGAGCAGGTCTGTAGCTATAGCAACCAGCGCTGACAGCCTATCAGGAGAGATTGAACAGGTCTGTAGCTATAGCCACCAGTGCTGACAGCCTATCAGGAGAGATTGAACAGGTCTGTAGCTATAGCAACCAGCGCTGACAGCCTATCAGGAGAGATTGAACAGGTCTGTAGCTATAGCAACCAGTGCTGGCAGCCTATCAGGAGAGATTGAACAGGTCTGTAGCTATAGCAAACAGTGCTGGTAGCCTATCAGGTGAGATCAAACAGGTCTGTAGCTATAGTGATCAGTGCTGGCAGCCTATCAGGAGAGATCAAACAGGTCTGTAGCTATAGCGACCTGAGGAGCTGATACAGCCCATCCCAAGAGGAAATATCTAGGAATAGGTAGGACACTGTTAATGGACACATATTGCAAAGTGACTTGTTTTTGCAAGATCTTTAACATAAAATGCAATCCTTGTAGAAGAGACAACCCCTTTAATGACCAGAACATTTTTTTAGTTTTTGCCTCCTTGCGTTTCAAGAGTCGTAGCTTTCTGGACAAGTTGTACTTTTTGGGGAAATAGTTTAAGATCACTTCATAAATTACTGCAGAAATTTTTTAACATTTTTTTTTAAAACAAACAAAAAATTTATCTAACAAGTTTTTAAGTGTAAAATATGAATGGTGTAAAAAAAAAATAATTTTTTTTTAGATCTAATGTTCTTTTAGAAACTATTGCCACCAACTACATTACTAGATTCAAGAGGTGTTGAAAGCTGGGTGACCACTATTGTTCTCTGCTCATGGAAATTTAAAGGTTCATAGTATATGGGAGAGGTGCAGATTGAAGATCGAAGACCACTTGTTGGATGACAATGTCTAATAGGCTTGAGTAAGGGCAATTTTGGATAAATGCAGGATTTACACAGTAATTAGCTTTTTCTAGTCTGTTCTAATATTCTGATCTTAGTTTTAAGAGAGAAGCTGTAGACAATACAGAAATGCCAAACTGCACTCACCTAAACAGTCCCGTCCAGGATTGGAGGGCGTAAGATCCTGTATTCCTGGATAGCACTGACATAGATAACTCCCAGCGGTGTTGGTACAGGACGCCAGCTGTGAGCATGTGTTATTGCTTGCTGAGGCACACTCATCTATATCTGCACAAAAACAATAAAAAATAACCATCAACATGAGATAAAAACTGTCAAGATATACATACAAGATTGTCACAGCCCATCCCCTTTCACTAACACTGATAAAATATAACTTAAAAGGGTTTTCTCACTACATTGATTGGCTTCAAACATGTAGGCAAAGGTAACTAAAGACTATTACCAGATACATTGCTTTTCTGATTTTGCTTTCTTTTTGAGATAGAGGATATTTTATTTCCTGTTTGTGTACACAAGTTTCTCTAGGTTACTGTCCATCTCTCTGCTCTCATTGCACCACAGACCTGTCCGACCATGGTGACTCACTCCCTGTTGAGCGTTATCAGCAAAACAGGAGCTTATTTTTCTAAGATACTGACTCACTTTAACCCTTTAGAGCTCTGTAGCTTTGTGCACTACAGTTTACAAGCCTCCTGTACTCATGTCCCTCTAACAGGCTCAGTAAGGAATGACAGAGCTTAAACATTAGTCACTGCTGTAGAACCACCCACTGCCAGACCATAAAGTGGTAGCCTGAAGCTGGCTGTGACAAGCAGGCTCTGTGAAACAGCATGGTGAGAACACCCCTTTAAAGTGTAGTTCTCCTCCTGTAACAGAGCCCTGGGAAGTGATTTTTCATTGCTGGTTACACATTTAAAAACCAATACAAGTTATTTACACTTTAGAAGTGGAACTTCACTCTAACTGGTAATTAAAGGATAAATCCACATACAAAGCTTTTGGCTACCATTGCTCAGCCTCATCACAAAAAAGTTTGGAAGCAAATACAAGCAAGCTTAGATTGGAAAACAGGGGAGCAAAGGAAACCAACAGTGGGCTTCTGGGCATGTCAGATTGGGGGCTGCTGTTTAGGGTGAAAGGGGGAGAAAGAGAGACACCAAGCAAGAGGCAGAGTGCAAGAGCCATGTACAGTAGCTGTACGGTGGGCCCCAAGAATAAACTCCACTGCTGGGCCCCAAGATTCAACTCCCCTGGTGGGCCCCAAGATTCAACTCCACTGATAGGCCGCAAGAATCAACTCCACTGTTGGGCCCCGAAAATCAACTCCACTGGTGGGCCCCAATGATCAACCCCACTGGTGTGCCCCGAGAATCAACTCCACTCGTGAGCCCTATGAATTAACTTCACTGGTGACTCCAAGAATCAGCTCCATTAGTGGGCCCTAAGAATCATCTTCACTAGTGGGCCCAAGAATCATCTCCACTAGTGGGCCCTAATTATCATCTCCACTGGTGGGCCCCACGAATCAACTCCACTGGTGAGCCCTATGAATTAACTTCACTGGTGACCCCAAGAATCATCTCCACTGGTGGGCCCTAAGAATCATCTTCACTAGTGGGCCCAAGAATCATCTCCACTGGTGGGCCCTAAGAATCATCTTCACTAGTGGGCCCAAGAATCACCTCCACTGGTAGACCCCAAGAATCACCTCCACTGGTGGGCCTTAAGAATCATCTTCAATAGTGGGCCCAAGAATCACCTCCACTGGAGGGACCCAAGAATCATCTCCAATGGTGGGCCCTAAGAATCATCTTCAATAGTGGGCCTAAGAGTCACTTCCACTGGTGGGACCCAAGAATCAACTTCACTGGTGGGCGCCAAGAATCATCTTCACTAGTGGGCCTCAAGAATCAACCCCACTGGAGGGCCTAAGTCCAATGCTGAATACAAGTAATATATAATTTGTACTGGAGTATGAAAAACTTTTAAAGGAGTCCTCAGACTGCACTTACCCACACAGTTTCGCCCGGGGTTGGTAGAGTTTTGATCTATAGTCCCTGGTATGCACTGACATTGATAACTCCCAACAGTGTTGGTGCAGGTCGCCAGCGGTGAGCACGTGTTTGTGCTTGGTGTGGCACACTCGTTCACATCTGTACAAAGGGGACACAAAATACAGACCAATGTGAAATAAAAAACACTGATTCCAATGGTGTTAATAATACTAATAAGAAGGAAATATGAGGTTGTCACAGTTCTGCACCAGTCACTAGTGTGAGAGAATGGGAATAACATATTACCTGAAATATATCAGGTAGATTACACCACCCTATCTAACAGAGGGAGAGAAGCTGTGCTCTGTGATATAAAGCACCTCCGCTCCCCGGTGCTTTAACCCATTGATTGCCATGGATCATCACCGCAGCGCAATCAAAAGGTTTCCCTGCTCTGTCGGGTGATCGGGACTTTCGGTGACCCGACAGAGCCTGGGGAACGGCTGCACAGTCAGCCCTGGGGACCTGGAGTAGCCCCAGGGCTGTCTGTGTAACAAGCCAGTGATAAGGACAGCCTGTGAGCTGTCCTGATCACTGCCTGTGTCAGACTGACACAGATTATAATGTATTAGCATATATGAATATGCTAATACATTACCATGTGTGAAGAAAAAAAAAAGTAGCAGTTCTCTCTTTATGGGATTTAAAAAAAAAGTAAAATAAAAAGTGTAAAAAAAAGAATAAAAAATAAATAATAAAATAAAAGTAAACATTTTATAAAAAATAATTGTGCATATATTACACATACAAAAAAAACCTACACATATTAGGTATCCACACGACCGTAATAACCTGTAGAATTAATCTAACAAGTTGTTAAGTGTGAAATGTGAATGGTGTAAAAAAAAAATATAAAATAAAAAATGTTTTTTAAAAACTTGAAAAAAACTTCTGCAGTTATTTATAAGTGAACTTAAACTATTCCCCCATAAAGTACAACTCGTCTCGAATAAAACGAGGCCTCATACAACTGCGTCATTGAAAAAAAATAAAAAAGTTACGACTGTTGAAACGCAAGGAGGCAAAAACTAAAAAAATGTATGTATGAACGGGGCTGCGGCGTTTTTTGCCGTGCTTTGAGCCAAAAAAAACCTGTCGTAGCCGCGTTCAATAGAAGTATACACCAAAACTTGCTCTGCCATACCTGGTATACATGTGATCCCTGGGACACTTGGACTAATGTCTACATATCCAGGAAGGCATTGACAGGTGTATGTTCCGCCATTAGGTATGCAGGTGGCATTTACGGAGCATCCATTCTGATCAGACGCACAGCTATTCAGAGCTGAAAATAACAATATACAGGGGTTTACAGGGTTTAATAAACAGATAGAGCCATAAATTTATAAAATGACAACAAGAAAACAAGAAAAATACAGAATATATATAGGGTCAGTATTATAGTAGTTATATTCTTTTACATAGGGTCAGTATTATAGTAGTTATATTCTTGTACATTGGGTCAGTATTATAGTAGTTATATTCTTGTACATAGGGGCAGTATTATAGTAGTTATATTCTTGTACATAGGAGGCAGTATTATAGTAGTTATATTCTTGTACATAGAGGCAGTATTATAGTAGTTATATTCTTGTACATAGGAGGCAGTATTATAGTAGTTATATTCTTGTACATAGGAGCAGTATTATAGTAGTTATATTCTTGTACATAGAGGGCAGTATTATAGTAGTTATATTCTTGCACATAGGGGCAGTATTATAGTAGTTATATCCTTGTATATAGAGGGCAGTATAATAGTATTTATATTCTTGTACATAGGGGCAGTATTATAGTAGTTATAGTCTTGTACATAGAGGGCAGTATTATAGTAGTTATACTCTTGTACATAGGGGCAGTAATAAAGTAGTTATATTCTTGTACATGGGGGCAGTATTACAGTAGTTATATTCTTGTACATTGGGGGCAGTATTATAGTAGTTATATTCTTGTACATGGGGCAGTATTATAGTAGTGATATTCTTGTACATAGAGATCAGTATTATAGCAGTTATATTCTTGTACATAGAGGGCAGTATTATAGTAGTTATATTGTTGTACATAGGGAGCAGTATTATAGTAGTTATATTCTTGTACATAGGAGCAGTATTATAGTAGTTATATTCTTGCACATAGAGGCCAGTATTATGGTAGTTATAGTTTTGTACATAGAGGACAGCATTGTAGCTTTTTTATATATATAATAATAATAATAATTAATAATAATCTATTATTATTATAATATATAAACATAGGAGACATTGTTATAGTAGTTTTTTTTCTGTTAAATCTATACAATATGAGGCAAGGTACGACCCAGTCATTACAGTAATCCACAGTTCTCATAGAGAACTATGGATTGCGCCTCCTCTCCCCGCTCGCACAATACGCCGCGGGGGGAGATAAGTGACATGTCAATTACTAGCGGTGAATGCGCGCCGCTAGTAATGAATGTCTATGGGGCCGGCGGGCTGCCGACCTCCATGCCCCGTGGGAGTCGGAGCGAGCTCCCAAAGTCCCGGGTAATTGCAGGGCAATATTACGCCCAGCAATTATGCCGTGTGAACATGCCCTTAATGCAATTGTACCATCTTTGTGGGGGGGCTCTTTTGAGTTCACTATTTGGTATAAATGACTTGTTATCTGTATTCTGCAGGTCGGTGCAATTCCGGTGGTACTAAATTTGTGGAGTTCACGTTATTTTTTTAGTACTTTAAATATAAAACTAAAAATTTTATTATCTAAATTTGCATTGCAGCGCCATTTTCTGTGACCAACATGTTTTTTTTGTTTTTCCATGTATGGTCCTGACTGAGGGTTCATACGTTTGTGGGCTGAGGTGCTATTAGTACCACTTTGGGATACATGCAACTTTTTGATAGCTTTTTAAACCAAAGTTTCAGGGATTTGAAATATCCAAAAAAGCTACAATTTTGACATTGGGAATTTCATTTCTTCTACAGTATTTATCATATGGGATAAATTATATAATATTTTAATAGATCGGACTTTTACAGACACTGTGATGCTATTGATGCGCAGCTTTTTTCTGCTATTATTACCCTGTTTTCCCAAAAATAAGACACCCCCGAAAATAAGACATAGTGCTTTTTTTATGCAATTCCGAATTTGGCTGCTTATGCTGATGTTTGTGATGAAATCACTACAGTATATTAATACAGGTTGATGTTTTGTTCAATAAATAAATGTGAATTATTGTCTATAGAAAAAAAAAATCCCCTAAAAATAAGTCTTAGCTCGTCTTTAATAATAATAATAATAATCTTTATTTATATAGCGCCAACATATTCCGCAGCACTTTACAATTTGGTCTTTAGGAGCAAAAATTAATATAAGACACTGTCTTATTTTCGGGGAAACAGGGTATTCTATTTGTATAGTCTCCCTAGAGTACTTGACCACTTGTGCACTGTTCTGCAATAATAATATACACTGTACAATAATGGCTCTCCTATTATACTCTGCCTATGGAGTACTAAGATGGTAGCCTTAGAGGCCTTCATTAGGCCCCCAGCTTCCTTGACAACCCTTTGGCACCACACAATCTCATGGCAGGGGTGACCGAATGGGGACTGAAACAATGCACAATAATAATCTTCTTTGACCTTACCTACTGGCAGGGGCACATTTGCTATGTCCAGCCTGCCCGATTTGTCACAGGAGATCACATGTTAAAATCTATCTGTGATTTCCAGAATATAAGCACTCTTGACTTTCAGATGACTAAAAATCTCACAAAAAATGTATCAAATTTTTCAACAGACTTTCAAAAAAATTTAGTTGATTTAAAAAAATAAATAAATTGACATGTTACAAAATTGATGATCCAATATGGTAAACCAAAAAAAAAAGATATTCATCAATACAATAAATAATTAATCTGTTAATTTATAAAAGACACACCCATAACAAAATGGATAAAATTAATGAGGAAAATAGCTAATTTGATTTGTTCATGGCAACCGGCTACTTACATGTCCAGACCGCCAGGGTATAATTGGCTTTTTGAGGGCAAAATGTTTGCTGCACAGATATTTGATATTGAACCGAAGGCAGAAGATTGGTGAAGTTGAATGTTGTGTTGGATGTAGTGATCTGATATACGACTTGGCTTCCTGTAGACAATGTCACTGCATAGACAGCGTTGGCTGGAGCACCTTGTTTCATGAGATTGAAGGCAATCATGTCACTGGTGAGACTGAATAGTTGTACAGAGACGGAAGAAACATCTGAAAGAGGAAATGAAGCCATCAGTGAATGTCCACTCTTCACGTTATGTTACTCTAAATAGGTCTAGGACGAAAATGTTTCTCTTTGTAGAGAACAACAGTTACGGAGACTTATAGGCCATGCAATGCTCCCTGGGAAAATGGGAAATGTAAATTAGTTCTCCTCCAGAAGAAAGAAAGCTGTCTCTCTAGGGCCACCTATTGGCGATAGCTTTCCAAATAAAACCTATTCTTTTTTTTGTTTTATTAAAGGGGTTGTCTCACTACATTGATTCATCTCACCACAGTCCTGTTTTCTTGGTTTCACTTTGAATTCAGGGGCGTCTTTACTGGCTTCCACTAGGCTGCAGTAGCAGCAGGTCTGTAGATATAGCAACCAGTGCTGGCAGCCTATCAGGAGAGATCAAACAGGTCTGTAGATATAGCAACCAGTGCTGGCAGCCTATCAGGAGAGATCAAACAGGTCTCTAGCTATAGCAACCAGTGCTGGCAGCCTATCAGGAGAGATCAAACAGGTCTGTAGCAATAGCGACCTGAGGATCTAATGCAGCCCATACAAGAGGGCATATCTCAGAATAGGTAGGACACTGCTAATGGACACATATTGCAAAGTGACTTGTTTTTGCAAGATCTTTAATATAAAAAGCAGCAATCCTTGTAGTGAGACAACCCCTTTAATTAGGCTCACTGCTGACTATAATGTATTTATAGACTTTATTGATGTAATGTGTTATATATTTGTGTGTTTCATATGTTTATTTTTATTATGTTTATGGCAGTAGGTGATGACATTACTCTTGCATACTCTATAGAAGAACTGGTTGGCCTGATGACTAGCGTTCATGCGAGTCAGGAGGCCGTCGCTGCTATAGTGTAGACGCCTACCACTCTTCCCAAATTTAACATCATGCTACTCTATATAGTATGAATTTTTGTTCAGTGAGGGCTGCTGGCAGCTACACTATAGCAGCGACAACCTCCTGACTAACGCACATGCTAGTCAGTAGACCGGCTGACGCTTCTATACTGTGCCCGCCTGCAACCCTCCCTGAAGGCAGCGTCAGACTATACAGTGTAGTATGACAATACAATCAGGGAGGGGAGTAGGTGGTCACACTATAACTGCGATAGCCTCCTAACTAGTAATAAAAAGTAAATGTATAAAACACACAAATATATAACATATTACATCAATAAAGGTCTATATATATACATTTTAGTGAGCCTACTTAATAAAAAATAGAGGAAAGAACCAGGCAGCTCCTTTAAAGAACTTCGAAATATAGCTAAGGATAATAGCCAAGTCCAGAAGCTCCTATATAACAGAGTCACCCATCCGTAGATAGCTGTTTAAAGGTTCTTTCCCCTCGTCAGTACATAGCAGGGTTGTGACTGGCTGGGAGAAAGGCCTTTGAGTCTAAATAGACCCAAAATTCTTGGCTGATATATTTTATATTACAAACCTACAGTATCTCACAAAAGTATGTAAATATGTTATTATATATATTTTGGGACAACACTGAAGCTATGACACTTTTATACAATGTAAAGTAGTCAGTGTACAGCTTGTAGAACAGTGTAAATTTGGTGTGCCTTTAAAATAACTCAACACACATGTATCAATGTCTAAATCGCTGGCAACAAAAGTGAGTCCACGCCTAAGTGAAAATGGACAAATTGTGCCCAATTTGCCATTTTCCCTCCCAGTGTCATGTGACTCGTTAGTGTTACAAGGTTTCAGCTGTGAATGGGGAGCAGGTGTGTTAAATTTGGTGTTATCGCTCTTACAATCTCTCATACTGGTCACTAGAAGTTCAGCATAGCCTAGGCTATAAGAAGATTGCCAACACCCCGAAACTGAGCTGCAGCGCGGTGGCCAAGACCTGTTTGTTGAGTTATTTTGCGGGAACACCAAATTTACCCTGTTCTACAAGTTGTACACTGACTACTTTACATTGTATTAAAGTGTCATATCTTCAGTGTAGTCCCATGAAAAAATGTGATAAAATACTTACAATATTGTGAGGGGTGTACTCATTTTTGGGAGATACTGCATAGTCATCAGTCAGCTCATCGTGTCTGATGCAGAGCTCCAAATCATCTACTGTAAAAGGAATTTAAGTTTTGCTCATCTCTAAGGCTATGTTCAAACGGCTTCACTGCGGGACGTAATTACGCCCCGCAATTAAAGCCGTGTGCCGGGGGTGGGGGGAGGGGGGGGAGGGGGCGGGGGCCGGCACTTCGCCGGCCCATAGACATTCATTACCAGCGGCGTGTATATGCCGCTGGTAATTCACATGTCACTTATCTCCCCCCGCGGCGTATTCGCCAAGCAGGGAGAGGAGACGTAATCCATAGTTTTTTCTATGAGAACTGTTGGGTTACCGTAATGACTGGGCCGTTTTCAGCCCGTAATTTGCACACTTCGGCGCGTAATTACGGACCGAAATATGGCCCATTTTAAGCCGTGTGAACATGGCCTAACAGTTACTTATACTGACAGACCATAATTATATATGGACTATACAACTTTAGGTTTTACCTGGGATAGAGGAAAGCACTGTTTTTGTTGACTTACCACAAACTGAAGGTGGAGCTGTTGTTGTGGTTGTTGATGCTGTTGTTGGAGTCGTTGTTCTGGTTGTTGTTACTGTTGTTGGAGTCGTTGTTGATGCTGTTTTTGGGAGTCTTACCTGTTTTTTGATATTGTTGTTAGTTGGTAGATTGTTAGTGTTTTGGGTTCGTGTTGGTGTTGTAGCAGTAATTAGGGCTCAAGGGGATGTTTTTTCATTGTGTTTTAAATGTACAGATTTGGTACAGAAGTGGTTGTGGTGGGGGGGTGGTAAAAAGTGGTTTGGTTTGTATTTACTAGACAAATTTTGGTAAAAGGTTTGTTCGAAATGTTCTAAACGTGCTTAAAACAGTACTGCTTCTTGTTGTATTTGGGTAGCAAACTCGAGTTGGGGTTTGTTTTGGGGGTGGCTGTTGATCGTGAAGGCTTTAAAGGAACTTTGTGGTTGTTGAGTTAAAAAAGATTAAACCCGGGGTTTTCTTGGCCGTGGTGTGAAGGTTCTTTAAACTTTTATAGTTTTGGGTGACAGTCTGGTTTAATTTTTTGTTTTAAAGTTGTAAAGGTGTTGTTATTGTTAATGTTTTATGTAGCACTGGAAATGATGTTTGAAATGTTTATTACAGAGTGCAGATGTTGACACTGTGGGGGGGGCATGGTAGAATGGTTTGGGAATATTTAATTTGGGACGCTGTGGAAGACCTGCAAGTTTATGCAGCTGTGTTAGAGTAGCACTATATTATTTGTCGTTATGAAATGGGTTGTTAATGTTTTGTTCATGGTTGTTAAAGTAGAGTAGGACTTGAAAGGATTCCCTCATAGGAATTTAAGTTGATGTACGTGTAGTGGTGTTAAAATGGCTTTTGGTTTTACCTTTACTTGCGTAGAAAGTCCTGAAGAGTTTAAAAACCCGCTTTTTAGAGTAGTACCTATTACTTTGGGTTTTGGGTGTGGTTGAACTCAAGATGGTGTGCGAGGATGGGTTCATTGTTGTAAATTAGAGTAGGACTTGAGAGGTGTCGTCAAAAAAGTT
>JAODAL010058498.1:0-22051 GCA_025379985.1 Phyllomedusa bahiana
GGGTCAGACGGGTTTTAATGGTATTCTGCGGTCGGGACAGATATAGTTATGTCCAGTTCAACTAAAAATGGTGGGTTTTGAAAGACTCCTTTTTGCTGCACTTTTTAAATCGGGGGTCATGCAGGTTTTGGGTCATGCTGCGTTCCGGGACAGGAATATTCAATGTCCAGTTAAAGTAACAAGATGGTTCAAATCATACTGCCTTCTGGCATTTTTTAAATTTTGTGGGTGATGCAGGTTTAAGGTCATGCTGTTGGTACAAGAAGGGATAGTAAATGGTCTGTGATTTTTTTTTCTGTGACTTTTATAACCTAAGTGTGTTGCCTAAGATGTAGCACGTATCCATTTGACTGTTGTGGATGTTAATTTCAGCTTCTCCAGCCTTGTTTGTGGTTAATAATGAAGGTGTTGTTGCTCTCCCAAAAGGACTTTAATGGTAATCGCTCATAATCGATGCTCACTATCGAAAAACCTTATCGATAGCGGCCGACTATCGACTATCGATCGATCTCGATAGCCAACGCAATCGCTCAACACTATTCATAAGGCTACAGACAAGCAAGGGCTTCAATCCCTCAAAGTTGTTTGTGTTGATCATATACAATAATATAACAAGATTGGGTGTGTTGAGTCATTGTTTGAAGATACCACAACATGCCAGTTTGCCATGCCCTGCTAATAGTCACAACGTTAAGGACCTTTGTGCTATTTTTTTTAATCTTTTTTTGGTTTGGCTCATATTAAATGTATTTTGTTGCAACAACAATCCATTTTTTCTCCTAACCCAGCATTACTTTCCTGGCAACAAACATTTCTATGAACTGGTTCACAATAAATGTATCCTAGCAACTGCAAGAGAGATCTGCACATTTGATGGATGAATGTTACCATAATGTTATCTACACTAGGCAATGGCATGTTGCACTAAGTACAGATATTACTTACTACAAACATGGGTAGCAATAGATTACCCCAATCATTATAACCTGCTGCTTTTTCAACCCTCTGCCAATAGCCACTGACTTCTATGCATTATCATTAGACTGTATTTACTAGACATTACTAAACAGTTCTCAATGGATTAATATCTTTTTACCTTCAGAGACACTTCTATAAACAATGTAAGCTGTGCATTTTATTTAAAGAAAAACTCTGCTTTTGACAGTGATTTCTCACACATGTATTTGGAATTTACTTAGTTGGTCCTTAACAGAATGCAAACTGCTCTCATTAGGTAGAGTGGATGCTAAAAGTGTCAGTGACAGTTTATTGCGAAGCACAGATCAGCAAGAGAGAGAATTATAAATGCCCTGGAAATCCTGACCCTTACTATTTGTACTTTGTTGTGTGATCATCATATTTGACATGATTCATAAAGATAAATCACATCATTTTTAAATAATGGTCCAAATGTACTAATCCTGTGTAAAACTAAGTGTAAATTGAGACTAAGCAGTCTAAGGCTAAGTCTACACAACAGTGGACATAAAACTCACTGAAAACCAAATCCTAAAAAAAGTTCATAAAACTGAGTTTTTTGTCCACTGACTGTCAGTAGCTGCTGAAAAAATCTATAGTTTTTTGGCGCGTAGTGCATTTTTGGCGCGTTTTCTGCACTTTTTTTGTGTACTTTTTTTCAGAAATGCACCGCATTGTAATTGCTTGGGATTTCTGCAAAAAGAGCGCCAAAAAACAGGTGAATAAAACTTCCGACATTTTAAATAGACTCCAATAGTAAATTTTTCTGCCCTGCTCTGTCTTTTTTTGCAACATGTTTCAAAAAACGACCAGCAGCAAAAATGAGCAGAAAAAATGTTTTGTGGAGACTACATAATGTTTTTACTACTTAAGTCCATGGGACCTGCTTCAGTCGTTTTTTTCAGCAGTTTTAGAAAATGAAAAACGCCGAAAAAATGATTTGATACATTTGTAGCATCTTTAGACTTACTAACTTTTCATGCCAGCTATTGAATGACTTATTCTGCACCAACAAATGCACCAGAATTTTAGTCCACAATCCCTTCACAAAAAGCTACACCCCTTTCCTAGCCAAGCCTTTCTTCTTTGCCGAGTGAGCCATGGATACAGCACCGTGTCTACAGCACCTTAATATATGTCTAAAATGATTAGCCCCAGCATAACGAGCCATAACTTTTTAATTTTCTGTCCATATAGCCATATGAGGGCTTGTCTATTTCAAGACAAGTTCTATTTTTTATTGCCACCATTTTAGGTGTATATCATTTATTGATTCACTTTTATTACCTCTTTCAGGGAGCACTGAAAAAAATAGTAATTCTGCCACTTTTTGCATTTTAAATTTACCCTATTCACCATATGGTCACCATGTATCTACTGTGACTATGGCAATACCATTATATAGTTTTTGGATTTTTTTCACTTTTGCATAACAAGAAAATGAAAAATTTAGTTTGTGTGTCTCCATACTCCAAGACCTGTAACATTTTTGTTTTTCTCCTGACAGATCTATGTGAGGGCTTTGTTTTTTGCAGGATGACTTTTAGTTCCTTGGCACCATTTTTTAATACATAAGACTTTTTTATTTAGTTCTTTACGCGGCTCACCATGTCAGATAAATAATGTGATAATTTTATAGTTTGCGTCATTACGGCTGCAACAATACCAATTATCTATATGTTTTATTTATTGATTCATTTTTTTCCATGAATATACATTTTTTACGGAAAAATGGGAATTTCTATTTTTTTTCTTACTTGGAATTTTTTTAGAATACAAATCTGTCTTATTTATTTATAATTTTTTGTACAACTATGATACTTGAACACGCAATCATTTCATTGCTGATTTAATACACCACCTTACGTAGTTCATTATATTATACATGTCATTGTAAAACTGCAAAGCGTCCTATTGGATCCTACCTCATAGAAGCCATACCCGAGACTTCAATAGGTCCCCGGCTACCATGTAAACATATCAACTCCCTAGGAACAAATTGCAGGGGGTGTCAATGCGATGAGAAAGGGAACCGCTCCTTCTAAAACTACTTCCATGCAATGGTCACTATTTACTGTAAGGCCGTGTTCACACGGCTTATTCCTGACGGATTTGTGAGCCGTATTGAGCTCACAAATCCGCCATGAATAAGGGACGGCCCCATAGACTTGCATTATCCACGGCGCGTATTGCGCCTGGATAATGTGCATGTCACTTTCTCCCCGCTCGGCGAATCCACTGTTCTCTATGAGAGCAGTGGATTACCGTAATGACAGGGACGGATTGGCGCCGTACTGCAGCGCAAATCCGGCGCGGAGTACGGCGCCAATCCGTGCCCAAATAAGCCGTCTGAACGAGGCCTAAGGGGTTAAGCAACCAAATTCTTAGGTCTGTCCATTCTTCGCCATTACAGAAGGGTCATTAGACCCCTGATCCCCCGCTTCCTCCAGCACATGCAAGCTCATTTTTGCCCCACTGACAAAAGGTGTATTGTGGTCCTAAAAGGATTAAGAGAATATCATGGATTAACCTTTCTGAATATAATTTGCATCAGGATAAATACAATTGGTAAACTTTTTCTCGATGATGACTTTTGCAGGTATGTAGTTTATGATCATTTTGACTTTCCTTTACTGGCTGATGGGTGAGTTTACAGTGGGAATGGAAATTATTCAGACCCCTTTAAATTTTTCACTCTTTCTTTCATTGCAGCCATTTGGTAAGATAAAAAAGTTCATTTTATTTGCTCATTAATGTATACTCTGCACCCCATCTTGAAAGAAAAAAAATCAGAAATATAGATATTTTTGCTAATTTATTAAACAAGAAAAATTGAAATATCACATGGTCATAAGTATTCAGGCCCTTTGCTTTGACACTCATATTTAACTCACATGCTCTCCATTTCCTTCTGATCCTGCTTGAGAAGGTTCTACTCCTTCATTGGAGTCCAGCTGTGTTTAATTAAACTGATTGGACTTGATTAGGAACAGCACACCACTGTCTACATAAGACCTCACAGTGCATGTCAGAGCACATGAGAATCATGAGGTCTAAGGAACTGCCTAAAGAGCTCAGAGACAGAATTGTGGCAAGAAAAAACTTTGAGATTCTTAGTTCACATGTTTTTGATCAAAAAAATGCTTAAGCCACCCACGAACTTACAATGTAATGTCAGGTTGGGTGGTCCTACGCTATCTTTACCTCTCAATAGAGCCAAATTCAGGCCTCTCATTGGGTCAACCGACCTCCATTATCCAGAGAGAAAGAAATGAAAAAAACACCAACCTTGCTAGCTGCATTCATAAAATGGCCTGTGAAAAGTGGGTGGGGTGCAAGAAACCAAAATGGAGGCATCCCTTCCTCCCTATATAGATTAAAAGCAATATATGCCAAATACAACATATAGTTCTGCACAAAAAAACATTTCTGAAAAAACACAATGTGAACCTGGGTGCCACTGGCAGGGATTGCGGCATATATAATATATATATATATATATATATATATATATATATATAATATATATATATATATACACACACACACACACACCATTACCAGTGGCACACCACTGCAAAAGGGGCAATACAATACATGGAAATCCCTATAGAAGCATTTATGCTATCTATCATACATTGTGGCAAGGCACAGACCTGGCCAAGGCTATAAAAGAATTTCCGCAGCACTCAAGATTCCTAAGAGCACAGTGGCCTCCATAATCCTAAAATGGAAGAAGTTTGGGACGACCACAACTCTACCTGGACCTTGCTTTCCAGCCAAACTAAGCAATTGTGGGAGAAGAGCCTTGGTGAGAGAGGTAAAGAAGAACCCTAAGATCATTGTGGCTGAGCTCCAGGGATGCAGTAGGGAGATAGGAGAAAGTTCCACAAAGTCAACTATCACTGCAGCCCTCCACGAGTTGGGGCTTTATGGCAGAATGTGCCGATGGAAGCCTCTCCTCAGTGCAAGACATATGAAAGCCCGCATACAGTTTACAAAAATACACATAAAAGTCTCCCAGAGTATGAGAAATAAGATTTTCTGGTCTGATGAGACGAAGATTGAACTTTTTGGTGTAAATTGTAAGCGGCATGTGTGGAGAAAACCAGGACTGCTCATAACCTGCCCAATACAATCCCAACAGTGAAACATGGTGGTGACAGCATCATGCTATGAGGTGTTTTTCAGCTGCAGGGACAGGATAACTGGTTGCAATTGATGGAAAGATGAATGCGGCCAAGTACAGAGATATCCTGGATGCAAACCTCTTCCAGAGTGCTATGGACCTCAGACTGGGGCGAAGGTTCTTCTTCCAACAAGATAATGACTCTAAGCACACAGCTAAAATAACAAAGCAGTGGCTTCAGAACAACTCTGTGACCATTCTTGACTGGCACAGCCAGAGCCCTGACCTAAACCCAATTGAGCATCTCTGGAGAGACTTGAAAATGGCTGTCCACCAACGTCCACCATCCAACCTGAGGAACTGGAGAGGATCTGCAAAGAAGAATGGCATAGAGTACCCAAATGCAGGTGTGAAAAACTTGTTGCATCATTCCCAAGAAGACTCATGGCTGTAGTAGCTCAAAAGGGTGCTTCTACTCAATACTGAGCAAAGGGTCGTTTTTCCTTGTTTAATAGATTTGCAAAAATATCTACATTTCTGTTTTTTTCTTTCAAGATGGGGTGCAAAGTGTACATTAAGCAGCAAAAAAATGAACTTTTTGGATCTTACCAAATGGCTGCAATGAAACAAAGAGTGAAAAATTTAAAGAGGTCTGAATACTTTCCGTACCCACTGTATGTTTACAAAGAGAGGCCAGTCTGAACAAGCTGAGCTACAGTGCAGTGCATGAGGAAGAACAAACAGATCAGTAGTTTGAACTCCTGGAAGGTCTAATATTTACAGCCACTACTGGACATTAGCTTCATTCAATATGTATATTGCTGGCAGCACCTACAAAATAATTTTTTTTGTCTCTTTGTACACTAAAAATATGTAATTACAGACAAGGAGACAAGGGCATGCATACCATAGAGAAATATCACATGGATGTAATGGGAATCTTAAAGCACGGAGGAGCCAGACCTAGTTGGTCACATCTCCTTTGCTGCTGGATGATGAAAAGGACTCACCTGTGCAGGACTCTTCTAGCTGGAGGAACTGAAAATCATCAAAGAGGTGGGGAAAGGACCCAAGGGTCATGGAAAGGGTGTTAGTAGCCAGAATGTAGAAGCCAACATCATAATAATGGACTCATTTTGATTTTTGGATCTTCCTTTTTATATAGGGTGAGCCAAAAGTCACAAAGGGGCCTGATATTTTAATACCTTTTTGAAAAAAACCTTCAAGATAAACCATACACAATATCACGATCAAAATGCATACCGTATATACTCGAGTATAAGCCGACCCGAGTATAAGCCGAGGCACCTACTTTTGCCCCAAAAAACGGGAAAACTTATTGACTCGAGTATAAGCCTAGGTAGAAAATGCAGCGGCTACTGGTAAATTTTTAAAAATAAAAATGGATACCAATAAAATTACATAGGCAGTTTAATGTCCCCCGTAGGCAATTATAGGCGGATATATGGCCCTATATGCAGGTATAGGCAGGTATATGGCCCCATAGGCATGTAATAGGCAGGTATAGGGCCGGCTGTAGGCAGGTATAGGGCCGGCTGTAGGCAGGTATAGGCAGGTATAGGCCGCTGTAGAGCAGGTATAGGGCAGGCTGTAGGCAGGTATAGGGCCAATTGTAGGCAGGTATAGGGCAGGTATAGGGCCGGCTGTAGGCAGGTATAGGGCTAGCTGTAGGGCAGGTATAGGCATCTGTAGGCAGGTATAGGGCCAGCTGTAGGCAGGTATAGGGCTGGCTGTAGGCAGGTGTAGGGCTGGCTGTAGGCACTTACCTGGCTCCCCGCTGCTCCGTCTCCCTCGCCGCTCCGCCTCCTCGCTGTCCGGCCTCCCGCGCGATTCCTGTATCTTCTCGGCACAGGCGGGTGACGTCATCAGGCCGCGCACGCAGCGTGAGGACACACGCTGCCTCTGCCGGAAACTGCGGGCGGCCGCAAATGCCCGGAGACCATTGCGGAGCACGGAGCTCTCGCTCTGTGCCCCGCAGTGGTATCCCTTCACCTGTATGCGCTCCGGAGAAGTCGCATATAGGTGAAGGGATGGCGGACAGTGCCCGGGCCAGCGCAGCGCCCGGACACTGTGCGCTGTACTCGGCATTCAGTTCTATGCGCTCCCTGTGGAGCCACATATAACTGAAGCGTCCCTGTCGGCGCACGGGCCATCGCAGCGCCCGAGCGCCGACAGTGACTCGAGTATAAGCCGAGGTAGAGTTTTTCAGCTCATTTTTTGGGCTGAAAAACTCGGCTTATACTCGAGTATATACGGTATCTGCATATCCACTGAAACGTGATCTAGACAGTTTAGAGTCACTTGGATATCACTCTGGCATATTCTGAAAAACCTTGAACCAGTTTCTATAAAGTCCAGTTGGTGCAGTAACAGCAATATTTCTTCCTATAGGGCTATATGAAATAAAATGTTTATGTTGGCAAACTTTATGCACTCAACAGCTGATCAGAGCACTGTAATATGAAACACTTAGAGATGTCAATGAAAATATCCTAGGAAGGGCATGTTTGTCAGAAGCAGAAAATGGACACTATAATCAAGAACTGAGCTTTCACACGTAATTTAAATGTATTTCCTATATATGCTGTATAAGACGCTATGGTATTGTAAATGAACAAAAAAACAAGTTAAAGAGTTATTAACTATTAAAACCCTTTGACTTTTGGTCCACCGTGAATATATATGTAATTGATAACAAAGGAATAATTATACCTATCTCATAGAAGGTTACATTTCTATTGTCACAGTTCAATATTGACCAGTGTGATGGAACAAGAAATATTAATAACATATCTCTGCATACTAAAGTTGGAAACCGATTTTTTTTTAGCTAAATGCTTAGGTATGCAGCTAAACCTGAATATTAGACACACGCTATTATTTTATTAGGCCTATGATACATCTAAGCATTACATTTAACTGGCCCTTTGTTATGGTTCTCTGAAACTATACTCCTTATAAAGGCAATCATATGCCTTTACACTTACATACAGTGCCAAGCAAAAGAGTAATACGGTTTTATTTCAGGTTCCATATCTCACCATCCACTAGAGCTTTGAATGTGACACTACCATCATTTTATTAAAAAAAAGACATCTTGCCTATCTCATATATGAATTTGACTTGTAGCTAGTTAGCATATACTTAGTTCTGCAGATTCTTGTCATGTAACTACATTGTTACTGTTTTTCTCCCGGTTGTGGAACAATCTTGTTCTTCTTGTATGCTACAAATTACAACCTGTTCTCACATTCCTTAATTACTCAGTGTGTTATTAGGTTGATTCCAATGCAAAAGGTCACTGGTTTGAATCGAGGCGCTGCTATGAAGCAGAATTCCCAAGAAGCTCATCGATAGTAGCCTATTGGCTAAGAAAATTGCCAAACTGCATTATAGGAGTGCCAGGACAGCTGGAAGAATGTAAAATTAAGTTTATCCATTCATTCTAAAGTCAAGAGGTGGACATCAAAGCAAAATATTGGAGTCAATAGCTTAACTCATCACAAGATCTATCAGTTCTAGCGCGATAATCATAGTGGAGGTGGCTCATATGCTTCGTAATAGTGAGATCACAGACATCTACGCATGCACCCTGTGACATGCATTACACAACTCTGGAATGGTGTAAAGAAAAAGTTGAAGAAGCCTCAACTTCAATATCATCATAAGTAGCTTTGGCTCAAGTTTACAAAAAAGTATATATAGCTGAAAGTCAATAAACCAGGCTCTGGTGGGTGCAAATGGATCTGGAAGAATCAAGGGAAAAGGGGCTTATGGATCGAGAAATTGAAGGAACTGTCAAGTTTGGTGGACAAAGCCTGATGATATGGTGTTGTTTTACATCCAAAGGTATGGAGTACTTGACCAAGATCGATGGTGATCTCAATGCTGAGCTATCTGTGAGTATCCTACAAGATGAGTTACCTCATACACTCGAGTATTATGGATATTAAAATGGCGACATAGTGTTCCAGTAGGAAAACAACCCCAAGCATACATCAAGATTGGAGAAGGAATGGTTCAATGACAATGAAGTAGAGTTGCTGTATTGGCCTCCACTGTCCCCAGACCTCAACCCAATCAAACTCGTGTGGGTAGAGTTGAAGAAAAAGCTGTATTCATACTCCAGTGAGTCAACCAATATGCACCAACATTGGGATGACACCTGGGATCAGACTTCGCTCAAGACATGCTTGAATCTGATCCAGAGCCCAGAAGGATTCAGGCAGTGCTGAAAGCCAAAGGTGGATTTACAAAATACTAACAAAATAATAAAACTTGAACTTTGGCAAAACAGTAACAATGCAGTTACATGACAAGAATATACATAACTAATCAGATGCTAAATAGTTGCAAGTCAAATTTATGTATGAAAGAGCCAAGATGATTGTCTACAAAATGATGGTAGTCTCACATACAAAGCTGTAGTGGATGCTGAGATATGGAGCCCGAAAGTCAAAAGTTCAAAACATTGTGACCCTTTTGCTTGGCACTGTATGTCTGCCATTGACTCCCATTAAATAAATATACCCAACTGCCCTTTAAGTTCAGTATAATAATATGAATCAGCCAAAAATACACTAAAAGGGCACCTTTGGTCTACATCAGGCTATTTAAAAGTCCATAAGCACATGGTATAATTTATAACCTAACGGACTATTTTATTAGGTCTATTTCCTTCTTAAAAATAAATGAACTAGTGAACTAGGAATACCTATTATACATGTTATTGTTTCCTCCTCAGCAACAAAGCATTTTGTATAGTGGATTTCTAATTCATGGCTGAAATTCATTGTTGGCCAGTCTGAAACTTGAGGTTCAATTTATTTTGGAGTTGAAGCTTGTTTATTACCACAGATTTATGATACATTGTGGCTCTGGTCATGTTTCTTATCTCAGGAAAAATATAAAACTGAGTGCCCCAATTAATTCTTCTGGTGCCTTAAATGTTAAAGCACTACAGTAAATGTTAACTGTCTTGTAGAGTGAAACCGTTGTCAGGTTTATTTTGTAGATGAATTGTTTTATCTAATAAACAATATTCTTTATTTTACATTTAAAGCAGTTTTTATAATATGTGACCTTAGTTTACTATGTATAAATAACCTAGATAATTATAAAATAGAAGACAAAATTAAACTGTAGTTTATTGAAACATAATATTACTAATTTAACAAAACTCAAAATCTGGTAGCACAATGTGGAAAGCTAAAGAGTCTCTAACCATAATTACCGTAATTTATCATATTAGTTTTATAAGTATTTGAAGTTTATGGGATCCTATAATGTATAAACCTCATCTGTTTCATACATCACTTTAACCACTTAACAAACCACAACAGTCCCTCCATACCAGTGTCAGTATCCCCATAACTGACCCACAACAGTGCCACCCATTACTACATTTAAAAGTAGTGAGAATAATATATGAGGCATTCCACAACTTGGCCCCTCAATACATCACTCCTCTAGTCCCTTAATAACTTGTCATATATAATCTAGGGTCCTCACAAATTTCCTGTGCCTCCCCTTCACTCTGGAATTCACTTCCCTCAACACATCACACTCTCCCCACTCTTAAACGTTAGAAACCCAATTTTGTTGGTCAGATCCCCTTTTAAAAATTTAAAGGGCTCCAACGGGATGTCGAAATTTATGCACATTGTTTTTAAATTTTAACTTTTTAGGCACAGATAAATAAAAAACAATTACTAAACCCAATTCTGTTCAAAATTTTTGCTTCTTTTATGACCTAAAAAAGGGACTTATCCCCTTTCTTGTGAGAAAATTTTGCTACAAAATGAGCAGGGAGGTAGTATCTTCAATTTTTTAAAAATGGGGTAAAAAAGAAATTTGGGTCCAAAAATTTGCTTGCAGGTATCACAGATTTGCTTTCCAGGCGGGAACCCCTTGCTCCTGGATAAAAAATTGGGCTAAAAACCTGCAAGACCTAGCTTTCAAAAAATGCCCAGTTATGGACAGCAGTGTTTGGAGCATCGCTGATTTAGCCCAACTTATTTGTAAAATTTTTTTTTTAAATAATTAAAAAACCCAAGCAAAAGCCCAACTGAACTTTTCCCATCAAAAAAATATGTGTTTTTTCTTATTTGCGCCCCCTCACCCCCCACGGGCCTTTTAAAACAGCGTCCCCAAAGCACTCAGAAAGCAGCTCCTGTTAGGGGGGAAAGAAGGGCCCCGAATTTTAATTTGTTTTTATGATGAAAGGACTGTATTACCAGAGGAGGGGGGAGCATAAATTCCTAAACGTCCTTTGCCTTTTTTCCTTTTCCTGCTCCGGCTCCTCGCCTGTGACTATCGTCAGCGGGGAAAGGAAGGGGGGGCCGTTAGTAAGGAAAAAGGGGGGCCCCGTTTCTGATTGGGGGGGATGCTCCGCAGAAGAGGCAGCGTGCTGAAGAGCAGGGGGCGTGTGCATCGGCGGGAAACGCTGAAAAGGGCCAGCTTTCCACTGACCCAGCGGGGCACAAATGTAGCAAACCAAAAGCAGCTTTTTAGGTTAGGATTGAATGTAAATGTGCCCCATATTTTTCCTCCCAGAGGGGGCCCCTAGCGAGTCGCCCACCTCTGCCTACCCATCGCAGGGCCCCTTTGTTCACAGGCCACTAAAAATCATTTGCGGGCTGCAAAGGGCCCCAAAGGGGGCTGTATGTTTTCGGGTTTTGCTGAAGAAAAGAAAAACCATCCTTAACTACTTATAAATTAGTGTTGAATAATTTTTTAATCGACAAAGTGAAATCGGAAAGGGGTTTTTTATGGGTAAATAAGGGAATTTTCGATCAGGGCATAAAATTTGGGTTTAAAAAATCTGTGCACCCATCTTTTAAAGGGATCGCCCCCTTTTTTTCCCGGCGTTTCCCTTTTCTTTTTTGGCGGCCCAGCAAATCAGATTACAAATAGGGGCAGGGTGAGATGTGTTTTGGAAAACGTCATAAACGGGATTTTTTGGTTTGCGATTGGCGGGAAAAACCCACATAAACCTCGTTTTAACAAAAACCCCCCTTCCTGTTCAGCCTTAGTTTCCTCTCACCCGTCTCATGGGAATGGGGACTGCGCTTTTCCTGGGGCCAAAACACTCAGCAAAATTTTATTCTTTTTCCCTGCACAGAGAAACTCAAAAAATTTAGTTGTGTTTCCCCCCAAAATTTAGTTAGATTAGAGATTTGAAAATTTATTATTTTGGGGCTAGAAAATTTTTAAAGCACATCTACCGGAAAATCGGGGGGGGAGCGGGGGGGGGGCCCGTGGGGAACACAAAAAAGCTCTTTTAAAAAAGGGAACACGGAAAAGTTTCACCAAAGGGACTTAGTGTAGACATTGCCCCTGCAATATCTTTATTATTAACAGTTACAAATTGAAATATTTTCCTTTGGAAAATTGGGGCACCTGAACTTATTTTTGGGTTACACATCTTTTCCCTTATTAACTGCAGGTTTTCTTTGTTATGCAAAACCCCACTTTTATTATCATTAACATTTCAGAAAGGGTTTCATTTTCAATTTTCCCCTTTTTCCACCCGGGGGTTGATATATCCACCTTGCGTTAAATTACAATCCAGCAATCTTGTAGTCAGAAACCGGGTTGTTTGTTTCCCAAAAATACCTTTGTTCATAAACAAAAACATAAACTTTTGCGCACCCACTTTGTTCATTGACCAGCACCCCAACGAAAAACCCTTAAAAAACCAGCAATTCAAATTCAAAAAAGGGAAAAAATTTTGAAAGGGGGCAAAAATACCGGTTATACAAAACATAAAAATTTACGTGTTTTTTGACTTTTGCCACCCACTTTGTTCATTAAACGCGGGCACCACGAAAATTTTAAAACAGCAATTCTATTACCCCAAAGGGGGTTAATTGAAAGGTGAAAAAAATACCGTGATTATACGAAAACATAACAGAAACTTGTTTTTTTGACTTTTTCCCCCGCCCCATCCACCCCGTTTTGTTTTTTTTCCAAAATTAAAAGGGAAAAATCCAAACGTAAACCTTAAAACAGGCCAAATTTTCTTAAAAGGGTTCCAGCAAACATTTTTAATTAAAAGGGTTTAAAAAACCCAAAAATACAGTGTATTAAAAAAACATAACAGATACGGGGTTTTTTGGGACTTTTGCGCCCCCCGGGCTTTGTTCATTGATGCAGAAAATCCATGTAAATTTTTTAAAACAGCAATTCTATATTAAAACCACAGGGGGAATTAAAAGGGTTTGGGCAAAAAAAAATACGGTTTTTTTTTAAATTTTTTCCCCCTCCCCCCGAAAACCCAAAAACCCCCAAGGGAATTAACGGTTGTTTTTTAAAAACTTTTTTTGGCGAAACCCATTTTTTGTTCTTTTGACCAGCAACCATTAAATCTTAAAAAAAAGCATTTCTATAGTCCACCACGGTAAATTTTAAAGGGCAAAAAAACCTTGTTTATACAAAAAAATAAAAAGGATACGTTTTTTTTTTGGACTTTTGCGCACCCAGCTTTTTTCATTGCCAGCCCCCCACGTAAATTTTTAAAAAGCAATTCAATATTCACCACGGGTGAATTGAAAAGGTTTAAAAAAAAATACTGTGAAATTAACAAAAACATAACAGAAAACGTTTTTTTTTTTGCTTTTCGAAACCCAGCTTTTTTTCCCATTAAACCGCAGAAAACCAAACGAAAAATTTTAAAACAGAAATTTTCTATAGCCCCCCACGGGTTTAATTAAAAAGGGGCAAAAAATCCCGTGAATTATACGAAAATAACAGATACGTTTTTTTTTATTTTTCCCGCCCCCAAAATTTTTGTTCATTGACGCAGCATCAAAGTAAATTTTAAAAATTACAATTCTATGGGTCACCACAGGTGAATTAAAAGGGTTTGCAAAAAATACTGTTGTTTTAAAATCCCAAAACAAAAACAATACTTTTTTTTTTGATTTTTGCGCACCCATTTGTTCTTGACCAGAAATTCCACGTAAATTTTAAAAACAGAAAATTCTAAAAGTCACCACAGGAATTTAAAAAAGGTGAAAAAAATACCGGGTATTAAATACAAAAAACAAAAACAATATTTTTTTTTGCATTTTTGCCCAGTCCAGATTTGTTGATAGACCCCTTTGCTTTTTAAAATTTTAAATTTCCCGAAATTTTTTTTTTTGATTAGGGGGAAATTTTGAAATAGCTGGGGATTTGCCGTTTTTTAAATAAAAAATTTTCCAAAAACTTTTCCCAAAACCTTCCCTAAAATTTTTTATATTTCTGAACATGAGCGAAATGCAGGGGGTTTAACGACAAAGGGGGGGGTACCCCATGGAGTAAGGTACGAGAAAAAGGTGCTCCTTCCATGTTTGGCAACAAACAACGCTTTCCAGCGGATCGCATTTTTGCAGGACCGTCAGCCTGCCCAACCCCCTGGGGCCCCCGGGGCCCTTTTAAATTTCTAAGTAACAAACAACACCCCAAATTCTGTCCTTCATTGGTTAATGCAACCTGAAACTAGCGGGTTTTTTACCTCCTCGTCCTCCCAGTCCCCGGGCCAAAAATTTCCCTTCACCACATCTTCAGCATCCGCCAACATGAAGCAGCCCAAATGTAAACCTCGTGAAACCCCCCACTGTGGATAACCCCATTTTCTGAAAAACCTTTTTGATGACAAAAGGGGGTTGGGGGGTCCAGAAGGCATTTTAAAAAAAGAACAAAGGATGATTTTAGTTTTTCTTTTTGACCCCCAAATTACGATGCCATAAAGGGGGGAAAGATAAGGAAGCCGGTAAATTTGGGAAAAAAACCCCCGGGCAGTCGGAAACCCTCCCCCTTTGCGGGTGCCCCTTGTTTGAAAGCCAGTTTCCCAGGATGCAAAAAGGGTCGGGACGACCAAATCCCCTTTGTGTTAAATAAATGATGATTTTGACGACATTGCGGATCCACCGGGTCTTTTCCGCAAATTTGCTTGCAAGGCTTAAATCAGTGGACGGGGAGGAAGATGAGGGGGGAAAGGTCAATAGGGGGTCCCGCCACAAAAAGGGGGGGGGCGGTGGGGAAAGCCCCGCTGATATTTTTCCGCCGGGCCCACTTTTCACGCAAACCCCGCCCCTTTCCTTATTCCCAAAAAAAAAAACGGCCGGGACCTTTTCAAGCCGGGGCCTTTCCCTTTGAGAACCCTGTTTCACCCAGCGATGCCCAAAATGCCCCTTCCCGTAAACCCCATAAGTAAAGGAAAGGGAACCTTAAGGGGGGTTAAACCCAAACCAAAAAAATTCCCAAGTCACAATGCAAGCAAAATGCATGAGTTGAAAGGGAAAGGGAAAAATTTGGGGCCAAAAAAAGGGCCCCCGACGCCGGGCCTCCAACCACTGTCAAAACCCTCTCTCTTCCTCCTCCTCCTCCGCCCCCAACCAAGCTTTTCCTCACTGCCCATGTCTCCCCAGAGCCCTTTACCAGGGATCACCCCGCTTCGGGGCCCTCCACCGTCCCCCCCGAATACCACCAAAAAACCACCAGAGACCCCTCCTACCCCCTTCTCCTTCCCCCAGTTTAAACGACCTGCAGGGCCGTACAGCACCAGTCTGGGCAGCCAGCCTTTTTGTTTTCCCAGTTTGGGAGCAGAAAAACACTTTAACTAAAAACCACCCCCAAAACCAAAAGCCTGAATGCCCCGGCTTTTGCCAGGTTTTTGGGCCCTTTGGGAAATGTTTTTTTTCCGTTTTGGGTGGACACAGAGGTTTTTTCCCCAGGTCTTTGGCCCCCCCGCCTCCCCCCAATACCAAGTTTCCGAGTAGGCATCTTTTTGCCAAAAAAGCCGTCCCCCCCTGGGCCCAGCCACGTTTTAACAAAAAATTTAAAGGGGCGCGTTGTTTTCATCTTGCCCAAAAAAAAGTCCATCTCATCCCCGGGACACTTTGGACAAAAAAGCACGGGCCAAGGCCCGCTATATCCTTTTACAGCTCACTGGGACTGGGGGGGTTTTCTCGGGGTTGGTTGCCCGGGGGCTCCTCGGGCTCGGCGCAGGGTTTCCTTCAAAAACCGCGGGGAGGTGCAGGGCTTTTTCCCCCAAAGGGCCCCTCTGGGGGCATCACTCCCAGAGAAAACCGGCCTTTAAAATTTAAAATCGCCTTGGAGACCGTCCACAAAACACGGGGTAGAGCGGGACGGCCTGGAAAACGAGACCGGCGCGGGCGGGGGGACAAGAACCTTAGCCTGCAAGGGGGGTGCGATAAACGGCGAAATCTCCCGGGGCCCGCCCTTAAATGGGGTTAGGCGGGGAAAGCACACCTTTTTCCTGGCACAATCATGAACCTGCGCCCAAAGAAATTTCTAAAAAACAACCCGGGTTGGACGGGCCCTTTGCTGAAGAAGGCTCGAGGTCTAAATTCGCATTTTCCGCCGTTCCCCACCCTGCCCCCCCCTTTTGGCCCCCCCCCTTTGGCGTTTGCAGTGTCAGCCCGGCCTCCCCCGCCCAACCCCCTCATTGTTAAACGTGGAAAACACGCGGAATTCCCCCCTCCACATCCCCCACGTTTGTGGGAGCACGAAAACCCATTACGCAGTAAAAATTTACACAGGGCCTGACAAGCACGGTGCGGACCTCGGGGTGTTAAAGGCCCCACCGAGATTTGGTGCAGGTAAAGAGCTCTGCACCACCCTTTGCCGTTTTTGAAAAAGGGCCCCAAAAGGGTTCAGGGGCGGACAACCCCTTTGCCCACATGACATTGGGGTGACCCTTAAAGTTTTTTGGAACGATCGTTGGAACCCTCTGAAACATCGGGCCCCCGCCAGCGACGGGGGAAAGGAGACGGACACAGATCAGACACGGAGCCCTTTTCCCCCTCTTTCAAACCCCAAAAGGGGCCCAAAATTTTCTAAATTTTTTATCGGTCTTCATTGGGCCAGTGGTTCGGGGCCCCCCAAGCTAGTGCAAGGGGGCCCCCTCACTCTCAGGGTGCATCATCTGACAAGTCAGGGCGGTTGAATCTGTGCAGGAGGAAGCGAGGGGGAAAATTTCCTAGACACCGACGCCCCTCCCTTTGGGAAAGAGGGCGTGAATTTTAGCAGTTTAGGAAAAATTGATTTGCTAGTCCCCCTCAACCCGGGAGGTTTGGGGGAACTAAAGGCCCCAAAACCCTAAACTTTGAGTGCTTGGTGTTTCCTTTTCCTCCCCAACAATCCTCGCATTAAGGCCATCAAAATAACAATTTTTACTGGGGGGCCCCCCCACTGGTTTCCCCAAACAAAAAAAAACTCAGCATTTTCCCTTCCACCCACCCCAAATAAAAAGTAAAAAAGCGGGAATGGAGACCTTGCTGATTGATAAATTTTTAGACAACTTTGAGTCTGTTTTCCTTTTCCTAAATGTCACGGTAACAACATCAGGGGACGTGACAGCTTTAATTTGGCCAAGCAGCCGTACCGGCACAGCACGGGCGGGCAAGGTGGCAAAGCCAATTTGGGTAAACCCTTTTTTGGCAAATTTTTTATTTACCACATCACCAACGCTGCAATGCAGGGCACACATCCAACACCAGAGACCAGCTTTAAAAACATGGGGCATCGACAATCTGTGTCTCAACACCGATGTTTTTTGGGTGGGGTTTTCCGGGCCCAATAGACTTCTGGGGATCCCAAAAAGGACAATGGCCCCCAGCCCGTCCCACGGCCAAAGGGGTTGTCCTGCCCCGCACCAGCGTTATACCGAGCGGGGCCCCTTTAGCACAGCTGAATCATTACAGACAAAAACCCTCCGACTTTCCACAGATAATGTGGATCGGGTTTGACTTTCAATCAAAAGAAAACCCGGCAAGGATCCCCCTGATGATTTTGTGGGCCAAACCCAATTTTCCCCAGGTCCCCCGATTAGTTGCTGGTCCAAATTCACATTCCTCCCAAAACAAATGGTCCTCCCCTTTAAAAACTAATTTTTAAAAAAGATCATTTTCTTACTTCAATTTTTTATTTTCTTCCCCCAAAAATTCCCCCAAAATTTTATTTGCTGGTTTTTGCTGTTAGGAGACTAAAAACACCAAGGTTTTATGACAAAACCATATTCCAAAAAACTCACTTTATCTTTTAAATTTTTTTACAAATTTTCAATGGTTTTTGGGGGGATGTTGCCTCACAATTTTTTAAAAGTGGCGAGAAGGGCAAATTTTATTTAAATTTTTTGGGGGTCCTTTTCTGTGAGATAAAGCTATAATCATGGTTTCCCTTTTGGGAAAAGAAAAAAGTGGCTTCAAGGTGGGATTTTCTACCCCCAATTTTTAACAGTGGGAGAGAATTTATATTTAGAAATTTTTTGGGGTTTATTTTTTCTGTTTAAATTTCAGCAATAATCATGGGGCCCCCTTTTGGGAAAAGAAAATTTTGGCTTCTAATTCATTTCCCTTCAAAAATTTTTAACAGTTTGGCTTTAGAAGTCCCTTTTTTATAAATTTTTTGGGTTAAAGTGCTTTAAATTTTTTTAAAAATACTAAGGTCCTATTCTAAAAAATGTTTTTTCTAACAGAAATTTGTTCTTCACAATTGTCCAAAGTTGGGTCCAAAGGGGCAGCCTTTTTAATTTTGGGGGGCATTTTGCTTTGGCAACCGCTATACTAAAAGGGCCTAAAATTTTAAAAAATGTTGTTTTTTAAAAAGACATTTGTTCTTCACCCAAAAATTTAAGATGGGTCAAGGGGGATGGTGCTTTCAAAAACAGGAAAAGGTTTGGACACTGGTTTAATGGACACATAATTTCAAAATTTACTTTTTTTTGGGGAAGATCTTTAACATAATTTTCAATCCCTTAAATTTAGAAAAACCCCTTTAATGCAAATTAAAAAAAGAAACAAAACATTTGGGGGGATTCCATCCGATTTTAAAAAAAAGTGTTTTCTTAAAATTTAAAATACTAAAAAACTTGCATTACAAAATAGCTGTTAAAAAAATTCCTTGAAAAGGGACAAAGGAGGGAAAAAAAACTTAACCAATGTAGGGGAATTCAAGGGGCATGGAGTATGGAGCACCGACAGAAACAAAGTACAGAAAACCAAAAATTTTCCCCCAGCAAATTTTAGTAAAATGAGAAAAAGAATGCCAAATAAAGGGACCTGGGTTTTAACAGGAGCGTTTTAACCCCCCCACATTTTTCCCAAAAAGCCAATTGGGCCACACTCATCACGGGGGCAAGCGCTACCCAGGTATTGACTGTGTACTGAGGAAGGGTGGAAATTCTCAAAATTCCGCTTCCCCCCCACCTTTTTTGGGTTCAGCACGACCCTTTTTTGTTGCTTTTTTCGTCATCAGGGCATTTTAAAAAATGCGTGTTAATAGAAGAAAGGACCGCCAGCCTGGGCCTCACCGCACCCACTGTAAACCCCTGGGCCCCGGGGCATCTGTTGGCCCCCTGACAGGGAAAGTCAATGTCCCCTGAAAATAAAAAAGGTGGTTGAAAGACCCCCTTTTTCCGGGACTTTTTTTTTGGGGGTCATCAGGTTTTTGGGGGTCATGCCCGTGGGCCCAGGGCAGGGGATAAACCCAAAAACCATGAAAAATAAAATGGTTTTTTGAAAGACTCCTTTTTTCCCGGGACTTTTTAAAAAACTTGGGGTTATGCAGGTTTTTCTTTGGAAAGGGCTTCCCCTGCTTTTTGGCCCAGACAAAGGGGATTAAGGGGGCAAATTTTCCCAGGGTGTAAATAAAATGTAAAAGGGTTGAAAGACTTTTTTTTTTCCCCGGGACTTTTTAAATTGGGGGGGGCATCAGGTTCGAGGTCATGCTGTGGCCCAGGGCAGGTATAGTCAATGTCCATTTAAACCCAAAAGGGGATTGAAAGACCCTATTTCCCGGGACTTTTAAAATCTTGGGGGTTTTGAGGTTTGGGGCTCAAAGCTATGGCCCGGACGGATATCCCCTTTTCCAGTGAAACTAAAATGGTGGTTGAAAGAAATCCTTTTTCCGGCACTATTTTTTAAAAATTTGGGGGGTCTGCAGGTTTGGGGCTCTGCTTTGCCCCGGACAGGTTTTAGTCAATGGACCATTAAACTAAAAAAGGTGGTTAAAGGGCCCCCTTTTTCCGGGACTTTTTTTAAATTTGGGGTTTAAATTTAGGTTTGGGGCTCATGCGCGTTCCAGGGCAGGATAATTTAATGTCCCCTCAAGTAAAAAGATGGTTTTATTTTCATTAAATGCCTTCTGGCACTTTTTAATTTGTGGGGGATGCAGGTTTTAAAGGCATCCTGTGGTACAAGAAAAGGGATAGTGAATGTGGTTGGGCTTTTTTTCTGGGCTTTTTTAGCCTTAAAATGTTGTTGGGCCCAAGATGTTTGCAGGTATCCATTTGACTGGGTTTTTGGGGTTAATTCCAGCTTTTTCCCAACCCAGTTTGGGGGTAAGAAATTTTAAGGGTTGTTGCTCACCCGTAGACTTTAATGTTTATCGGGATGATTGGATATCGACTATTCGAAAACCTTAAGATGGGGCCCCACTATCGACTATCGAATCGATATCGATAGCCAACTAATCGCTTTTAACACTACTTATAACCAAAAAAAATTAACGTTTTTCCCGGGGTACCCAAAGGGGAATTTAGCCACATTTTTTGGACAAAACTAGATGAAAATGGATTGTTCTGCAGCGAAGTAAAAAAGTTAATTTTTTTTAGAAAATTGACATCTTTTAAGCCCTTTTTAAAAATTTTTTTTCTCTTTTTAAATTTTTGCAAAAATAGCAGAGTGGGCCCTTCCCAGATAGAAAAATAAAAAGTGTACTTTTAATAAAGCTTTCTATCTACAGAGCTTCCCAGGAACCGTAAACAATACGGCATGTGTGGGAAACATAAAAGCAGAAACGTCATTTTTTGGGAAAGTTTAATCTTCATGTTTGGGGGGGGCTAAAAGGCGCCAGTTAAAAACTTAAAACTTAAGTTTCTTGCTCTTCTTGCCATGTGTTAAAAAATGTTGGCACCTGGGACTATAAATTTTTATAAAAATTTCGTTTTCCCTCTTTTTGTAAACTGCTTAAATTTTATTGACTATTACTCTTAACAGGGAGTTTTCCCACTTAAATGTTTTTAAACCAGTGGGAGTACAATTCAGAAAAATCCTTGAATTAAAAAATAGGGAATTTTCCCTAATTCATGTTTTTAAATTTATTTTTTTTTAAATAACTTTCCTTTTAGTTAGTAAAAAAATACCTAAAAAAGGAAGAAAAAACCGGGGTTCCAAAATTTCCCTAAAAAACATCTCTTCCGACCCTAGCTAACTTTTCTTCACTCAGGGCAAAGATTATTTTTGCTTTCCTAGCCCTGTATCTAAAAAATCCGTCCCATGGGCTTTTTGGCATCCCCCGCACCCAGGGGAAATTTGACATGGTAAACAAACCCCCAAAACCCCCGCATTTCCTGGGCCCGCCTATAATTTCTGCAGCCTAAGTTTTTTTTTTTTAATTTTCATGCAATCCAATTGGTTATCATAAAACAGCCTACAGCCTGATGACTAAAAGCAGGGAATTCAAGGGAAATGTTACATTTCATTGGACGCCTTGCCTTGTTTTTAAATGTACCTTTAAGTAACAAATTGTATAGGTGAGGAAAAGGGAAATGTTATTGTAAGTAAAATATTTTGGTTGCATTTTGAAACAATATACAGTGCATTGCCAAAAAAACCAAAAGGGATACCTCTTGAACTTTTGCTCCCTTTTTAAAAATTACAGCCAAAAAAACTTTAAATGTATTTTATTATATTTTATTGTTAGAGTAAACACGAGGGATACAAAAATATATGGGGTTTTTTCACAAATTTTTTTTCAAATTAAAACTGAAAAATGTGGCATGCAAATAAAAAATAATTTTTAATAAATAATTTTTTTTTTTAAAATAGCGCCAAAATATTCCCAGCACTTTTAAGGGTTTAAAATACTCATTACACTTTTAAAAAAAATTACAAATGAGTTTCAAGGGGTGAG
>JAODAL010058499.1:0-22051 GCA_025379985.1 Phyllomedusa bahiana
CTGTGTAACATACCCTTAAAAGTGATCAAGAAGCCTTGTCCCCCAAAAAATGACACCAAAAAAAAGTCAACTCATCCCGCAAAAGTCCGTACACAGAGAGAGAAGAAAAAAGTTACGACTCAGTCTATGGCGATGCAAAAAACGGTTTTCCTTTTTGAATAAGTGTTTTTATTGTGTAAAAGCAGCAAAACATAAAATATACTAATTGGTTTTCGCTGTATCGACCTGCTGAGTAAAGCTAGCATGAGAAAATAAAAAAAAACAAGGATTGCAGTATTTTGATCAAAACGCCTCACAAAAACTTTGATAAAAAGCGATCAAAGCATCATGTGAACCCCATAATGGTATCCAAAAATCGGCAACTTATCCCCCCAAAGAACCCATACCACTCCAATATAGAAAATTTAAAAAAAAATTGGGCTACAGACTAGAAGACATAAAAACCAATTTTTTTTTAAAACCCACCCCCCCGGGCAACGCTGTGAACAATGCAGAATTGGCATTTTTTTCCCCCATTTTCAGGTCCAATACTAAAACAATGAACACGGTGCCCAAAAGCACAATACGCCCCCTAATAAACCCAGGGGGGGGTTTTTAAAACCCTAAAAAGGCAATTCTAAAGGTTTCACCTTTTTGGTATTTTTGGGGCTTTTCAATAAACATGGCACCCCCCAAAATCTCATTCAAAAGCCAAATACGCCCCCCCCCCTTTACCCCTGCATGCCCCCAAACCAGTTTACAAACCCACATATGGGGTTTGCAAATTTGGAAAATTGCTAACAAAATTTGGTGGCTTTTTTTCTGCAAGGTTCCTTGTAAAAAAAAAACAAAAAAAAAAAAAAAAAAATTTTTTTTCATGGCCAAAGCTAAAAAAATTTGTGTAACACCTGTGGGGTCGATAGACTCCCTGCACCTCTGGATATACTTCTTGAGGGTCCAATATCAGGTCTTTAGGGGCGTTTTACGTTTTAGTTGCAGTTATCTGGTCACATCTACTAAACATTGAAAATCCGCAAAAAAAAAAAAAAAAAAAAGTGAATAAATTCACCTCCACTTCGCTTTAATTTCTGTGAAATACCTACTGGCTTAATAAAACACCTAAATCCATTTTTAAAAATTTTTGAGGGTGAAAGTTTCTTAGATAGACATTTTGGAAATTGAAAAATGGCAAATACAATATTTTGATATTTTTCATAAATACACAACACTTGTATGGACCAAAATTTCTTACCAACTTAGGGCCACATGTATGAAAACTGTCCAGAAAAAAACCACTTTGTTGTTCATGGCAATCAGTGTGCCCCTCTCATTTTTCCAGAGCACCATGTGAAAAGAAAGGGGTGCTCTGATTGGTTACCATGAACATAGTGAATTTTAGACCTAGACCGTTTTCAACATTGGCCCTTAAAGGCAATTGTCATGAAAAAAACAGCTTTAAATCACGGGATGGTCAAAGTTATTCTCATATAAAGGGCCAAATGTCAGGGCTGTCAGGAAGGTCAAAACTGGCTGTGGCAGAGACGGGGTTCATATTGCCCCCTTTAATTTCCTAACAGGGTATAACTTTTGAGACTCTAATCTCCTAGGGGTTTGCATCTAGGAAGGGATATTCTTTTTGGTGGTATGGGTAAATCCCAATTGTAGGGGTTAAAATATATGCCAAAACCTGCACAGAGCCACACTGATAGGGTGAATAAAACCCAATCAATGTGTGCGTAAAAAAGGCTTACCCTTCAAACTCCCACCAACCATTGCGGGTCATACATGGCCCCCAAGGGGGCCCAGAAATTTGAATAAAAAATTTAAAATAAAAATACTTAATAGAATTCTACTAGCTAAAAAAAACCATTATCGTAAAGCACCTTTGAAGCAATAGCTGCTTGTAATACCTCATGTGGTAGAGTACAGGCTTAGTATGTCACAACTGACCCAGCTATAGGTATCATACCACTTATTTTTCGATTGTAATTTCAATTCGCATTTTTAATTGTAGGGACAGATTGAAAATATGCTTTAAAAACAGCTCATTTTCACTAGACCTTTAAACCAGTCTCACTGACTTCTATATAAGTTTTCTAGTCTGTTTTTTGTGACCTGCAAAAACAAGGACAAGGGGTACAAAAACTCTGACTCTCCATTGTGACTGGAAAATCCTTTTTACTAACACATTGGGGTCCCCTTTTTTTTTTGACCCTGCTTGGCTGATATGACAAAGCTAAAAATTTTTCCTTACAAACAAAAATGTCAACAATTTGGCTGATTGGGAAATGAAAACGCAAACTTAAATTCTTAAGGGCTGAGGAAAAGTTAACCAAAAATACCTAAAAGAAAAAAAAGTGTTTAACAAAAACGATAAAAAATCATTTCTAGCATTCCCTTAACACTCCCCCGGAAACTTACCTGAAATTAAAGGTCTAAGGCATGTTCACACGGGTTAAAGTGGACAATTTCCCCCACAATTACCCCGTTGGGCGGGGGGGGGGCGGGAGCGGGGGGGTAAGCCCCGGGGGCCGGCGCTTCCCGGCCCATAGACTATCACTGCTAGCGGGGGCAACCCACAGAAAGTACATGTCAATTATCCCCCCGCCCGGCGATTCGCCGACGGAAAGGGAGACGTAAACCAAAGTTTTCCTTTAAAAACTGTGAATTACCAATGAAGGGGGCCTTTCGGCCCGAAAAGGCGACTTCGGGATTAATTACGGACCGAAATAAGGCCCATTTTAAGCCGTGTGAACATGGCCTTTAAACATAAGGAAACTTGTTTTTTTAGAAGATTTCGGTACCCCATAAAAAAGAAGGGTATGTTAGGATGATGTCCAATCAGTTTTTTTTTTTTTAACTTCAGAAGGGGTCTCCCTAGGTGCAATTGTTTTCCTAATTTTTGTTGTATTATTTTGGTTAGATTGATGGATAATCTGGGATATATGGTCGCACCCAAAATAGTCCACCAATTTTTGTATAGCCCCGCATCCATCATAACAGTGGAAGCCTCTTACCTGTCTTTGCAGAATTACATTAAGATCTGTCAAGGCTTTAAATTCCAGTTTCGTTAAATCTAACCCCTCCCTCGGTGAGATTTTGATTGATCTGTTTTGAGCTCCCCGTCTCTAATACTTTGGAAAGCAGCTAATGTACAAACTCTAGCTTTAAGTGAATAAGAGGGGCTAGGCATGTCAAGATGAGGTGGATGAACAACATTTCTCATCCTCCCCTGTAAGATCATTCAACAATATCAGCATTCTCTGTTTAAACTGTAAATTGGCATTTATCATGTGTAGAATTACATGGATCTTCATAGTTTACAGACTGTGCATAGGAGAAAGGCTTTTTTTTGGGCCCCAGAAACTCCACACAAGATTTCCAATTTTCATGAAAATTTAAAAAAGCCCACTTAATGTACATACAAAATTTTTGGCCCCCCTCCAACCATCTCAAATTGCCAGTTCTGTGGGGAGTAAAACAATACCCCAAAATTAAACCCCCGGTTTAGGCCCTTGGGCATTGCTAGGGTTTTTGTTGGGGGGGGAAACACATACCAAATTAAACCCCCGTTTTTTGGGGCCCTTTTCAATTTCCATTCTGTTGGGGGGTATTTCCCAACCAAATTATCCCCTGTTTCCCGGCCATACTTGCAATTTTTTGGGGAAATAAAACACATACCAAATTAACCCCTTTCAGACCCGTCATTTAGTGTTCTGTGGGGAGATACACAAACCCCAAAATTTTCCCCCGTTCAGGCCCCTGCCTAGCAGTTCTGTGGGGAGAAAACACAACCCCAAAATTTTCCCCGTTTGACCAAGTCCCTTTTCATTCGTGGGGAGAATTTAACCCTACCAAATTATCCCCCCCTTTAGCCTTGTCATTTTTCCCCGGTTTTTGTGGGGATAAACACATACCCCAAAAAATCCCCTGTTCAGGGGCCCTGTTTAAAGCCCCGTTCTGTTGGGGGGTATACCAAACCAAAAATTTTCCCCAGTTCAGGCCCTTTTCATTGCCAGTTCTGTGGGGGGAATTTTTAAAAACCCTCCCCAAAATTTTCCCCGTTCAGGCCAGGTCCCTTGCCAGTTCTGTGGGGATTAAAACCCCACACCAAAATTTTCCCCCCGTTCAGGGGCCTGTCCAATTTCTTTTCTGTGGGGTAAAACACATACCAAATTATCCCCCGTTTTAGGCCTTGTTTAATGCTAAATTCCCGTGGGGAGTATACACACACCCCCCTTAAACCCCCCTTCAGGGCCCTTTTCAATTTCCATTTCTGTGGGGAGTATACACCCAAAACCAAAAATTTTCCCCCTTTTAGGCCATGCATTGCTATTCTGTGGGGAGTTTTAAAACATACCAAATTTTTCCCCCCTTCAGGGCCCCCTGTCATTTCTAGTTCTGTGGGGGGTAAAACACTACCAATTTTTCCCCCGTTCAGGGGGCCCTGTCTTTCATTCGGGGGGGATATACACAAACCAAAATTTTTCCCCCCTTTAGGCCATTCCCTTGCTAGTTTTTTTGGGGGGGTAACACATAAACCAAAATTTTCCCCTTTCAGGCCTTTTCCCTTGCTAGTTCTGTGGGGAGTAAAAAACAACCCAAAAATTTTCCCCCGTTTAGGCCTGCATTTTCTGTTCCCGTGGGGGGGTATACACACACCAAAATTAAACCCTTTCAGGGCCCTGTCATTTTCTATTACTGTGGGGATTACACATACCAAAATTTTCCCCTGTTCAGGGGCCAAAGGGAAATTTCTAGTTTTTGTGGGGGGGTATACACCAAAACCCAAAATTTCCCCCCCTTTAGGCCTTGTCCCTTTCTAGTTTTTGTGGGGGGTATACACATACCAAAATTTTCCCCTGTTTAAGGGCCCTGTCATTGCTAGTTCTTTTGGGGGTATACACACACCAAATTATCCCCCGTTCAGGCCTTGTCATTGCCATTCTGTGGGGATATACACATACCAAATTAACCCCCTTCAGGCCATGTCATTGCAAATTCTGTGGGGAGTATACACACACCAAATTATCCCCCGTTCAGGGCCCTGTCAATTTCTTTGTTCTGTGGGGAGTATACACAAACCAAAATTTTCCCCCTTCAGGCCTTGTCATTGCCCGTTTTTGTGGGAGAAAACACACCCCCCAATTATCCCCGATTTAGGCCTTTCCAATTTCAATTCTGTGGGGAGTTTAAAAAACCCCTACCAAAAAATTTTCCCCCGTTCAAAGGGCCCTTTTTTTTGAAATTCTGGGGGGATTTTAAACATACCAAATTATCCCCCCTTCCGGGCCCTTGGCATTGCTAGTTTCCCGTTGGGGGTAAATACAAAAACCAAATTATCCCGTTTTTGGGCCGTCATTGCAATTCTGTGGGGGGTAAACACACACCAAAAAAATCCCCCTTCAAAGGGCCCGTCATTGCTAGTTCTTGGGGGTATTCACTTTCCAAATTTCCCGTTCAGTGCCTTGTCAAAAGCTAGTTCGTGGGGGGTAAACACATTCCAAAATTAAACCCCCGTTTAGGCCATGTCATTTTCCAGTTCCTGGGGGATATACACATACCAAATTAACCCCCCTTCAAGGGGCCAAATCATTGCTAGTTTTGTGGGGAGAAAAACACCCTACCAAAATTAACCCGTACAGGCCCTGTCCCCTTGCTATTCTGTGGGGGGTATAAAACATACCAAATTATCCCCCGTTCGGCCCTTTTATTGCTAGTTCCCTTTGGGGGGTAAAACACATACCAAATTAAAACCCTTCAGGGCCCTGTCCCTTTGCAGTTCTTTGGGATTAACACATACCAAATTAACCCCCCGTTTAGGCCAAGTCATTGCTTTGTTTTTTGTGGGGTAAACACATACCAAAATTTTTCCCCCGTTCAAACCATTTTCATTTCTAGTTCTTGTGGGGTATACACATACCAAATTTTTCCCCCTTTTAGGGCCCTTTTCATTGCTAGTCCCGTGGGAGTAAAACCATACCAAATTAACCCCTTCAGGCCATGTCATTGCTTTTTCTTTGGGGAGTATACACAAACCAAATTTTTCCCCCGTTTACCCTTTTTCAATTTCTAGTCTTTTGGGGAGTATACACATAAACCCAAAATTTAAACCCGTTCAGGCCAAGTCATTGCAAATTCTTGGGGAGTAAACAAAACCAAAATTAAACCCCTTTTAAACCAAAGTTCCCCTTGCTATTTTTGTGGGGAGAAAACAAAATACCAAATTATTTCCCCGGGCCCGGCCCCTGTCAATTTCTAGATCTGGGGGGGAGAAAACACACACCAAATTTTCCCCCGTTCAGGCCTTGGGCAAATTTCTAAATTCGTGGGGAGTAAAACACCAAAGTTGGGCCCAAAATTTTTAAAATGAAAAAGCAGGAGAACCCTTTGGGGCGGCGCGCGTAGCGCGGCGGCGGCAAAAAATTTTTATGGGGCAAAGCCCATCCTTTTTTGGGATCCACCCCCCCCCCTTTTAAAAAAAACCCACACCCACTCCACCAAACCCGGATAACGGGTTTGGGAAAAAAAGCCAGGGAGATCCCTTAAAGCCAGTTTTAGCCCCCCATAACCAGGTAAATGCCCCTTACAGGCCGGGGAGACCCCCTTTTAGCCCAAATAAAGCCCCCCCTGTAGCCAGGTTTTAAAGCCCCCCTTTGTTAGCCAGGGAGGGGGCCCCCCTTTGTTTTTCCAGGTAGGGGCCCCCCATTGTTACCAGGGAGGTGCCCCCCCTTGTTTACCAGGTTTTGGGGCCCCCATTGTTTTAAACCAGTAGGTGGCCCCCCCCCCCCCCCGCCCCCCCCCCCCCCCTTGTTAGCCCGGGAAAGCCCCCCTTTTTTTTGCCAGGTAGTGCCCCCATTGTTTCCAGGTAGTGCCCCCCTTTGGTTTTTCCAGGTAGGTTTCCCCCATTTTTTGCCAGTATGCCCCCATTGTTTTTGGGCCCGGGAACCCTCCCCCTTTTCCAGGGAATGTCCCATCGTTGCCAGGTAAAATGCCCCCCCTCTGTTAGCCAGGAAATGCCCCCATCTTTATGCCGGTAAGTCCCCTCTGTTGCCAGTAGATGTCCCCCCTGTTCCAGGAAAATTTTCCCCCAAACCCGTTAAACCAGGATTCCCCCTTTTGTTAGCCAGGGAGTGCCCCCCTCTGTTACCAGGGGATGCCCCCCACTGTTTAACCAGGGGAATTCCCCCCCTGTTGCCAGGTAAAATGTTCCCCCCTTTCTTTTGCCAGGGATTTTCCCCCCCCTTTTTCCCCGGGAAATGCCCCCTCTGTTGCCAGGGTTAAGTTTTTCCCCCATCGTTAGCCAGGGAGTTCCCCCATCTGTTACCAAAATAGTGCCCCCCTTTTGTTACCAGGTAGGCCCCCTTTTTTGCCAGGGAAATGCCCCCTTTTTGCCCGGGAGTGCCCCCTTTGTTTTCCAGGTTTGTTTCCCCCATTGTTGCCAGGGATTTCCCCAATTTTTGCCAGGGAAATTTTCCCCCCCTTGTTTTTTCCAAATTTAAGCCCCCTTTGTTTCCCGGTAGCCCCCTTTGTTTCCAGGGTTTTCCCCCCTGTTTTTGCCAGGTAGGGCCCCCATTGGGTTTCCCCCTGATGGCCCCCCCTTGTTGCCAGGTAGTTGGGCCCCCTTTTTTGCCAAGGGTTTTAGCCCCCATTTTGCCAGGGAGGTTTTTTTTCCCCACCCTTTTTTCCAGGGAGGCCCCCTAAAGCTTTTAAAAAAAAAAAATAAAATCCACTTACCTTTCCCCCGGGCCCCGCCCGCGGGGGCCGCCCTTCCCGGGTCTCCTCAGCGGGGGCAGGGGGAAGTGAGAAAACAACCCCCGCGATTACTCCCCTGCAGCCGCGCGTCCTTCCCCCTGTGGGCCCCTTTTCCTGTAAAATTTCGGCGCACACCCCCCGGCCCGTTTCATACAGGGGGGAGGAGGGGGGGAGGGAAACGATCCCTCCCCCTCCTCCCCGCCCAGTGAACCGCGGGGGGGGTTTTAGCGGGCCCCTGCAAGGGCCCCCTTCAACCCCCCCTGAAGGAGGGGGTCCCCGGGGCGGGAAGAGTAGCCACCCCGCGCTACTCTTTCGCCGCGGGAAAATTTAAAAGGGCCCCCCGCCGCCTGCAGGCGGCGGGAGAATGCCAACTCCCCCCGGGGGGGCGGGGGGGAACCCCCCAATTTTGCGGGAACCCCCCCCCCCCAAAAACGGGAGATTTGGCATGTATGGTATACACATACCAAAATTACCCCCCCTTCCCGGCCTTGTCCCCGCTAGTTCTGTGGGGGGAAAACACATACCAAAATTTTTTCCCCCCTTTTTCCCTTGTCCCTTTTCTGTTCGTGGGGAGTATACAAAAACCAAATTTCCCGTTCAGGGGGATGTCCATTGGGAAATTTTGGTTGGGGGTATACACATAACCCCAAAATTAAACCCCCTTCAGGCCCTGCCAAATTTCCAAATTTCGTGGGGAGTAAAAACATAAACCCCAAAATTTTCCCCTGTTCAGGCCAAAGTCATTGGGGAAAATTTTTGTGGGGGGTAAAACACAAACAAATTTCCCCCCGGCCCTTTTAAATTTTTTTTGGGGTAACAAACCAAATTTCCCCCCGCCTTCTTGATTCGGGGGGTCAATACCCAAAAAAACCCCCCCCACCACACTAGGGGGGGCCCCCCCTTTAGGCCCGAAGTTGGGGAAAACAAACCAAATTCCCTTCAGGCCATTCATTGCCCCCTTGGGGGATTTCCAACCAAAAACCCCGGGCCCTGTCAAAGCGTTTGGGGAATAAATAAAAAACCCGCAGGGCCTGGGTTTTTTTTGGGGTTCACTAACCAATTTTTCCCCACGGCCCCACAGTTCTGGGGAAAACAAACCAAAAAATTTCCCCCCCCCACGGGGGGTTTAAAATCCAAAAAACCCCGTTAGGCCTGCGCATTTGGGGGGATTATACAAAACCAAATTTCCCCCCCCACCTTTTATTGATTCTGGGGGGGGGGGAAAAACCCCTACCAAAAAAAAAAAAAAAAAAAAAAAAAAAAAAAAAAAAAAAAAAAAATCCCCTGTTCAGGCCTTGTCATTGCTAGTTCTGTGGGGAGTATACACACACCAAATTATCCCCCGTTCAGGCCATGTCATTGCCAGTTCTGTGGGGAGTATACACATACCAAATTATCCCCCGTTCAGGCCATGTCATTGCTAGTTCTGTGGGGAGTATACACATACCAAATTATCCCCCGTTCAGGCCATGTCATTGCTAGTTCTGTGGGGAGTATACACATACCAAATTATCCCCCGTTCAGGCCTTGTCATTGCTAGTTCTGTGGGGAGTATACACATACCAAATTATCCCGTTCAGGCCATGTCATTGCCAGTTCTGTGGGGAGTATACACATACCAAATTATCCCGTTCAGGCCTTGTCATTGCTAGTTCTGTGGGGAGTATACACATACCAAATTATCCCGTTCAGGCCATGTCATTGCTAGTTCTGTGGGGAGTATACACATACCAAATTATCCCCCGTTCAGGCCATGTCATTGCTAGTTCTGTGGGGAGTATACACATACCAAATTATCCCGTTCAGGCCTTGTCATTGCTAGTTCTGTGGGGAGTATACACATACCAAATTATCCCCTGTTCAGGCCTTGTCATTGCCAGTTCTGTGGGGAGTATACACATACCAAATTATCCCCGTTCAGGCCATGTCATTGCAGTTTGTGGGGGAGATACACATACCAAATTTCCCCGTCAGGCCTGTTTTGCCAGTTCTGTGGGGGGATACACATACCAAATTACCGTTCAGGGCCTTCTTTTCAGTTCGTGGGGATAACACATACCAATTATCCCCGTACAGGCCCTGTCATTGCCAGTTCTGGGGGGATATACACTACCAAATTTTCCCCCCCTTCAGGCTGTCATTGCCGTTTTGTGGGGGGTATACACATACCCAAAATTATCCCGTTTTGGGCCCTGTCATTGCAGTTCTGTGGGGGTAACCATACCCAAAAATTTTCCCGTTCAGGGGCCTTTTCATTGCTATTCTGTGGGGAGTTACACTACCAAATTACCCCCCTTCAGGGCCTGTCTTGCAGTTCGGGGGATATTCACATACCAAAAATTTTCCCCTTTTGCCATTCATTCCGTTCTGTGGGGTAACACCAACCAATTATCCCGTTCAGGGTGCATTGCAATTCGTGGGGAGTATACACACACCAAATTATCCCCCGTTCAGGCCTTGCCATTGCCAGTTCTGTGGGGAAAAACAACCAAAATTATCCCCCCTTAGGCCGCATTTCAGTCTGTGGGGGGGTATAACCTACCAAATTATCCCCCCTTCAGGGCCTGTCTTTCCAGTTCTGTGGGGGGTATACACTACCAAATTATCCCCCTTCGGGGCCTTTCATTGCAGTTCTGTGGGGAGTAATACACAACCAAATTATCCCGTTCGGCCATGTCTTGCTATTTTGTGGGGGGTATACAAAACCAAAATTTTCCCCCCTTCAGGCCTGCATTGCTAGTTCTTGGGGAGATAAAAAACCCAAAATTTTCCCGTTCAGGCCATGTCATTGCGTTGTGGGGGGTATACAAACCAAATTACCCGTTCGGGCCTGTCATTGCCAGTTCTGTGGGGAGTATACACCCTACAAATATCCCTTCAGGCCTGTCATTGCTGTTCTGTGGGGAGTATACACAACCAAAAAACCCCCTTCAGGCTTGTCTTGCCCTTTGTGGGGATTTACACAAAAAATTATCCCCCTTCAGGCCTTCATGCAGTTCTTTTGGGGGGTATACAATACCAAAATTTTCCCCCCCCAGGCCTGTTTGAATTTTGTGGGGAGAATACAAACCAAAAAAATCCCCCGTTCGGCCTTTTCATTTCAGTTCTGTGGGGAGTATACAATACCAAAATCCCTTTAGGCCTTGCATTTCAGTTCGTGGGGGGTATAAAAAATAACCCAAAATTTTCCCCCTTCAGGCCCCTTTTCCAAATTTCTGTGGGGGGTATACACCCAAACCCAAATTATCCTTTCAGGCCCTGTCATTTCCAGTTCTTGGGGGGTAAAACACAACCCAAAATTTTCCCGTAGGCCATTATTGCCAGTTCTGTGGGGAATAACAACCAAATTTTCCCTTTTAGGCCATGTCTTTCAGTTCCCGGGGGAGTTTTACACAACCCAAAATTTTCCCGTTAGGCCTGTCATTGCAGTTCTGTGGGGGAAACACATACCAAATTACCCCCCGTTCAGGCCCGCATTGCTATTCTGTGGGGGTTACACACCAAAAAATTTTCCCGTTTTTGGGCCTTCATTGCGTTCGTGGGGGGGTATACACAACCAAATTACCCGTTTAGGCCATGTCAGCAGTTCTGTGGGGGGTATTTTACAAAAATTATCCCCGTTCAGGCCTTTCATTTCAGCGTGGGGGGTATACACTACCAAATTATCCCCCCCTTCAGGCCTTTTCATTCAGTTGTGGGGGAGTATACACATACCAAATTATCCCCGTTCAGGCCCGTCTTGCATTCTGTGGGGGGTATAACAAAAACCAAATTACCCGTTCAGGGCCAGTCATTGTTTTTCTGTGGGGGGGTATACCATACCAAAAATCCCGTTCAAAGGGCCTGTCATTGTTTCTGTGGGGAGATACCTCCAAATTATCCCCGTTCAGGGCCTGTCATTGCCGTTTTGTGGGGGGTATACCCCCAACCAAATTATCCGTTCAGGCCCATTTTCAAAAATTGCTTTTTTCTTTTGGGGGATTACCAACCAAATTATCCCCCCTTAGGGCCTTGTCATTTCTAGTTCTGTGGGGAGTTACACCCCCAAATTATCCCGTTCAGGCCTTCATTGCTATTCTGTGGGAGTATTAAAAAACCAAATTATCCCGTTCAGGCTTTTCATTGTAGTTTGTGGGGGTTCACATACAAATTTATCCGTTCAGGCCATGTCTTGCTAGTTCTGTGGGGAGTATAATTACCAATTAAAACCCCGTTGGGCCTTTGTCATTCCCAGTTCTGGGGGGGAGTTACCAAAAATTATCCCCGTTCAGGCCGGTCATTCCCCAGTTCTGTGGGGGTTACAACCCCAAAATTTCCCCCGTTCAGGCCTTGTCATTGCCAGTTCTGTGGGGGTATCAATCCCAAATTACCCCCTGTTGGCCCCTTGTCTTGCAGTCTGGGGGGGAGTATAAAAACCAAATTATCCCCTTTTCAGGCCATGTCATTGCTTTTTCTGGGGGGGAGTGAATACACCAGTCGCCCCGTTCAGAATAAAAAATTTTAAATTCGGGGGGGGGTGGATCCTCCAGATCAAAGAGATTAGATGCCCCAGGAAAACCTTTAGGGGGTTAAATGGTTTGAGAAGTTCCTAAGTAAAGTAAGTTAAGTGATAATTTTGATTTAAAACCTATGATTAGTTCCTATGGTGTTTTTAAACGTGTTATAGGGTGTAAGACTGCAGTGAACAAGGTTTTATCCCTATCTGCAAAGTTTGGAATAGTTATTTGTATGGACAAGCAGGATCAACAAGGATTTTTTTTGTGCCAATTAGAAAAACGTGTTTTAATTAACAAGTCTGTGCAGTTGCCCGGCTGAGAGTCTGCACTTTTCCCTTTTTGGTGGCTAGTGGCCCGGCTGAGAGTCTGCACTTTTCCCTTTTTGGTGGATTGCTAATAGGAATAAAGTGTGGTTTCTCTATCCACAAGAAAAAAAAAAGTCCCTTTTCCAACCTTGAGTTGTAGTTTCTATTGTTTGGTCCATTTATTAAATTACAATTATTGTTCATGTTAGAAAACATCCAAATATTAACCTATTAGACAATGTGTAACCTACCTGCCAAACCTTACAGAGAAGACCCTTGTGGCTCCCACTTTAACCAGTCCCTTATCAGAACACTTCATTGACAGATTTTTTTCAGTACCAACCATCCCCCAACTGCACCAGCCCAGAATGAATCCAGTTTAACAACTTTCATTGACTTCAGTGGGAGGGGGTGTACATTTTGCTGCTCCTTTGCTCAGACTGAAATGGAAAGCTCCAGCTGTGCAGCTTATGTGGCATCGCTACCTGTGTAGCCATACACTAGTACTTGTGGTATTAACCCCCATTTCACAATTCCCTTTTCTCCCCCAAAACAACCACAAAGATCAAAGAACTGAAGCGGCTTTAGTTAAACGGTTTTATTAAGAATCCTACATTGACAAGTCTTGTAAAAAGCATCCAAACACAGAACACATGACTGCAGCAAACAGCATTCTTGTTATTACTTACAAACCGAAACAGTCCCAACACTCTAAGAACAGGAGCACTTCATGTCACTCCAGAGCGTTCACCCCCCGCCCCCACCAGCATCATATGCAGTTCACAAGGACTCACATTGTCATTAAACAGAAAGGAATGCACACTTCATACAGCATTCACAGCAGTAGACATTTTAAGGAGGGAATTTAGTTTAATACACAAACCTATTTCAAACAGTTTTCGCTTTTCAGCAGGGAAAAAAAAAAAATAAGCCCAGTTTTCCCAAATTTGAAAAAGGGCCGAATTGCTGAAACATTCGCTTTAACTTGTTTTCCCACTGCTCCTGCACCCTCACAAAGGCCCCACCGGATCGAGAGACACATCTCCAACGTTTAGAAAAAATCCCATAATGCACCACCAGGTCTCTGCCCCTTCCGGGATCTCGCCCCATACCCCAACCCTCTCATTTTTTCCCGGTAACCAACAATCCCACAGTTCAAACAGCCTTCTTTTCCCAAACTCACAGCCTTTGCTTTCTCAAAGCGTTGGCTCCACGAAATAAAGTGGACAAAAATTGGATCCCCCAAAGGGTTTTTTAAAAAAGGGAATTTGCCGTGGGCAGCACAGCAGTTTTTCTTGATGGGAATTGTGAAGGAATGATTCCAGAGCTCGATTTAAAACAGTGCCAGGTCCCAGAAAGGCAAATGTGCAGAGATCAGTAGATGAAGCAGAACACAAGGGAAGGAAGACTGCGCTAAACAAGAGGCGATTCTCATTTACATCAAAGAGAAAGAAAAAGAATTATTATATTGTCTGAAGTTCGTCACTGGGCAACGCCAAACAAAGACCGGGGGTTTTCTTCAGCGTGCAGCCAAGGTTCAGAACTCCCTCTGAGCTCACGCGCTGCCGGTTTTTCCCCTTAAATAGAGGTTTATACCAACCTTTCCGAAAGTTTAAAGAAAACCCTCTACAGAAAAGTTTCTGCCCAATTTTTAAAATTGTATTTAAACAAAAAAAGGGGGGAAAAGGGATTATGTACACCACCCACACTATCTACATGCCCCAACCAGAGGATTGGACCCCAATCCGAGTTTGAACCCCTCCTTTGAACCCCGTACCAAACCCCCAATTCGGAGAACCCCCGCCAATAGCCCCCCCCCAGAGTTGGAGCCATAAGAGTTACTAGTCGAGCCAAAACTCTGTGACTGCTTTTGGGCTGTTTCCCCTTGGGGCCCCGGGATTGTTCCCCCGTGGCCCGGCCTGTTCTTTTTGACTAGCTAGCATGCCCATCATACCCCAGCTGCTCTGTAAAGCCGCCTGAGCAGCAGCCATCATTGCAGGGTTAATGCTAAATGCCCCGTTTTTTCTGCCCCCAAAACCACCCCCCCAGGGGAAAATTGGGGTTTGGTTTGGGGTTACCAAGTGAAACCACTTTTTGGGGCCCTTTTTATTTGGGGTACCCCGGGATTCCCAAAGTTGGATCCAGGGAATCTGCCACCCCTCTCCAAAGGGATCCTATTGAAAACTTTTTTGGTTTGGGCTCTGCTGTAGATAAAATAAAACCATAACCCCTTTTTGATAATGAGATCTTCTCCGCACAAAGATTGGGCGACCTAAAAAAAATAAAAAACAATTATTAGACACTGATGTCGACCACAACAATACTATAACCAATGAATTGGAGGAGGAAGGGGGCCTGGTGTACCCTATCCTTCACTCTCCTGCATGGCCTCTTAAAAGAAAAATGCCATACGATCACCCCCCAGGGAAATTTTGCTTAAAGAAATGTTTTGGGGTCGCAAGGGAAGGCCATTTTCATCACTTTTTTGGGGAAGTATGCACCAAAGGAAAAAACATTTAAGGTCATACTGGGCGGCAAAGGGCAAACTCTCCTTCGGATCCAAAAACCCCCATTTCATTTTTGCTATCAAAACAATTCAAACCGGGAGATTTGGGGGAAATGACAGGGAACCCTGGGAAAACCCCTCCAGGACCCGTTTTTCTTTAAGGTTTTTTACTGTGAATTACAACAGGATACCCTTTATCAAGATATTGTGATGTACACCAACAAGGTAACCCCAAACTCAACCTAAGCTGCAACGTGGCTACCAAGAATCAAAGCTTGATGTGGATCCAACAAAAAGTAGTCCTTAAAGAGGACCTAGCAAGTACTTCCATACAAGCAAAAACTACAAAAAATCTTCCCAACACAGGTCACTGGACATCCAGAGGATTTACCTCTATTACAAGGACACAAGCTTTCACTTTCTTAGGCATTATATAGTAGGATTCCTTCTGTTGGGAGATACCAACTGTGCAGGGGGAGCTGAGGGAATAGCTGCATGTCCAAGGTAATCAGTCTCACTACATACTGTGCAGGTGGCATCGTGTGATGGGATGTACAGGCATCTAGATTACACTGCTGCTTAGGTGATATGCAGCCCAGAGCTCACTGCTCAGGATGCAGACTTCCTGGCTCTCCCTTTCACAGTAGGCATCGCCAAGAATCAGCTCCATGGATCACTATATTGACAGCTCTGCAAAACTGTCAGGTGCCAACTTCAGTGCCATTTTAAAGAGGCAGCACTTTAAAAACAGAGTTACATGCGAGATGCTTTGATCTTCCTAATAAAGCATATATATGGAAGGGATCATTTGTCTCTGGTTATTTCATAATGTCTCAATGGAGGCGACAGTCCCTCTTTAAATGGAACCTGTCAAGTAGTTTATGCTACCCTGAGAGCAGGGTATGATTAATTGAGAGAAGCGAAGGGCAGATATATTGGTTATGATATGGAGAAGGATTTGTGAGTAGAAAGCAGAGCAAACTGAAAGTGAAGCTGCATCTAACCCCATCCACCTAGAGTGACCACATTCCCTGCATCAGGGTCACTGAACATGGCTGCTGGAGGCAGGACTTCTCTAGGAGTCTTCAGTATTTTCTTGGCTTTTTACTCAAACCTAACAAATGACCATAAAAGCATCAGGTTTCCTAAAACACTGCTTGGGAAACTCCCTAGAGGAGATTTGAAAGCTCTGATCAAGGGGCCAGACCTACACCTCCCGTTTAATGAAGCAGTAACCACTTCTGGCTTAAACAGTCCTCAGACCCAAAAAATATGAAGTGACTGTTCATGTTTATGGTACATAGATTCAGCAACATCTAGGGAAACCCAACAAATGAACGCGTGGGATTAATAAAGTCCTTCTGTAGCATTTTATAAAGTAGAATTACTGAAGATGTAGTGTTAACAGACAACAATCAACTCCCTCTCACCTGGTCATCCGCAAAGGTCACAAAGGCAAATGCTCTAAACGGCTTTGGGATAAACACATCTACAACCTCTCCATACTGTGTGAAGAACTGGCGAAGCTCCTCGGCCGTCATATCTTCAGTGCACCGGCCAACAAACACTTTACGGCTGCGCATTGGCTCATCTGGGCTTTGCTGTAGAGAAGATACAATCAGTGCAGTGTTGAACAATGTCATCCCAAGGACAAATGGTTTTTATGACTTCTAGAACTGGAGAGTTGTTCCACTATCAGACATTAGTCCTATAAATAAGATTTACTATCAATGCCCGACTGCTGCAGGTCCCACCTCCAGAACCTGCACAGGAAAATCCCAAAGGTTTCAGCAAGACCTAGACTAAGTCCTGCTTGGACACTACTCTCCATTCTGTTCTATGGAAGTGTCATGTGAAGTGATCACGGTGCTCAGAGCTGCCATAACCAATGCTGCTGCACTCTTCAAGATCACAGCAACAAGTGACAAAGCGGCATACCTTGGAGTTAGGCAGCTTACAGTCACACCATCTTCCATCTATCATGTGGCGCTGGGACATGACTTTCACTTGTGTTTCATATTCTGTAAACCTAACAAAGCCAAACCCTTTGGAGTGGCCCGTTTTGGCATCTTTTTTAACCTGAAAACAAAAAGAAAAAAAAAGTATTAGATGGCAGCGGGCATCAAACTGCAGGTTTTCAGCACAAGTATGAACTGTAGCAGCAGCAGCACCTGCACCATGATGACTTCTCCATATGTGCTGAAGTAGTCCTTCAAATCCTGCTCCGTGGTCTTCCATGGTAAGCCAAGGACAATAAGATCAGAGGTCTTGGTTACAGCGCGCTTGATCTTCACAGCAGAAGAAGCATCCGTCTCATCCATCTTCCTTTTGTTGTCTGTAATTAGAGTTATATTTTAGGACAGGCCATTTAGATAGGAAGGTTACACTTCTATTGCGGCCCTGGAGAATACTACTTCCAAAGTCGTATGCTGCTGTAACTTACCACATAGCAAACTGGAACGTTACAGTCCTTCCAGCAGCACAGGCATTAAAGGGGTGTTCTGGGATAGATCAATGCTCGCTGTTCCAGAAAGGTAAAAGTACAAGCTGGACCTCATACTTGCCTCCCATCCCAGAGGAAGCACAGAGTGTCCATGTGACAGCTGCAGCCAATCAGATCACAACGTGACCTCTGGACTGTTAGGCCATGTTCACACGGCTTAAAATAGGCCGTATTTCAGTCAGTAATTACACGCCGAAGTGCGCCAATCACGGGCTGAAAACGGCCCATTCATTACGGTAATTCACAGTTCTCATAGAGAAATTATGGATTATGTCTCCTCTCCCCGGGCGGATAGATAATTCACATGTCACTTTCTAGCGGCGTATACGCGCCGCTAGCAGTGATTGTCTATGGGCCGGCCCCCTGCTCCCTCCCCCGTCCACACGGCGTAATTGCGGGGTGAACCTAGCCTTATTGGCTGCACATGTCAGGTGAGGATGACCGGACCGGCAGCTGGGAGCGAAGGCGACCGTCTGGGAGGTAAGTATGAGGTTTAGCTTCTATGTTCACTGATACCCTGACAGACCATGGATAGGTCCCAGAACAGCCCTTTCAGCCCTTACTGACCCATACGCCCTGATACCTGTAACCGGCTTTGGAGCCGGGTGTGACCGGCTAATTGGGGTGGGTGGGGGGGGGGGGGGGGGAGTGGGGGTGTTTGTGCCGCGGCCTCCTCATGCTTCAACCCTTTAGATGCCGCAGCATTTACATCTATGTGAAACTGTGTTAGGTATCATTCCTTACTGCGATCAGTACACCCACAGCAAAAGTGCGGGATTCCGATCACTGAACATCGCGGCTGGAAGACTTGTGAAGGCTTCCATGTTTTTCATTTCCCCCACTTCCGGCCCCAGGCAGGAAATGGGGAAACAGCCATCTTTGTACACCTTAATATATTGTATATAAAATGCAAAAGGCTGTATAAATGATCGCACCCTCTAGTGGTGAAGAACCATAGGGGGGTCTCAAAGTTAAAGGGGTTTTGCCACAATCTCATTTCATACTTTTTTTGGGTGCAAAATCAGTTTCACAATAATATTGAATACACAAAAACTGTTCTGCATCCAGCTCTTCTGCTCTGTGCGCTCAGAATGGGGCGTGTCTTGTTTGAATTGCAGATCATGTGACCTTGCACCGGGCCTATCCTCTCTTTAGTCAAAGAAAGGTCTGTTTATGTATAAAGCTGTGAGTAGCTCAGAGGTAAAGTTTTTAACTCAAAGCACAAGGGTCCTAGGTTCAAATGCCTGTAGGAACCAAACCTGTGGGTTTTTCCCCCTCTGTTAATGCACAGATCTCATTTACTACGAAGTACAGAGGACGGGAGAAGTGACAGCACCTGGGGTTTGAACTCAGTAGCTGCCTGAGCATGTGCGACCAGGAGTGAGGAGCTCACAGCCCTGGTCGTATCCCCTGGAGACGAGCTGTAAACAATGAATCACGAAAGGGGCAGCTAAAAAAAAAAGGGACAAAAATTTTTAATAAAAGAATGAATGGTGAAAATGTTTTAAATTTTTTAGTTGGCAAGTTTCCCACGTCAATTTTACTTTGTGGCAAAACCCCTTAAAGTTAAAAACATTTTTTAAAGTGCACAAAAAAATACATTCAAAATTCAATTCACCCCCCTTTTGCCATTTTACAAATAAAGTGTCACACACTTAGTAGCATCCCACCCAAAAAAGTCCAATTGCTAAAAATATAACATCATTTATCCCGTACACCGTTGAAGTAAAAAAAATTCCAAAAAACAAAATCCTGGTTTTTGGGGCATTTCTTCCTATAAAGTGGATTAAAAAATTATTCCAAAAAAGTTGCATGCACTCCAAACAGCTAGCAATAAAAAGTGCACTTCAGCTTGCTAAAAATGCCGCACTGACATCTGCAGGGGTTTTGGTACGAATGTCCCCACTGCGCAAACCAAAATAGAAAGTGTTGGGAACTTTTTAAAAAACCCAAACCCACATGTTGGGGAAATTTCTGGACGGATCGACCGTAGAAACAGAAAAATTTTTACCGAAGCGCCCAAAAAAAAAAATTCCACAAGCAGGGACAAATTTTTTTATCACATTTTTTCCCCACCTGTTTTTTTTTGCTGTTCCCCCAGTTATTTTTATGGCAATAAGAACAAAACCCCAGACAGTACTTGTCCTGCAAAAAAAAAGCCCCCCTTTTCACCATATAGGTTGAAAAGTCTTTTAGAAGGCAAGTATGAAAAAATTAAGAGCCATATTATTACAACCGTCCTTCAGGAAGTGGTTAAGTAGAAAGCACAGAGACAAAGCCTGGACAGTCACAAGTCCAGCTCGTCTCCCAGCATTGTTCCCACTTCTCACAATTGGAGCGTGAGCTCGGGGAAAAGGCAAGCCCAAAATTTCCCACGCGGGAAAAAAAGGGGGGCAGGAAAAAACAGGACACTAATTAGCCGGCTGAACTGAGGGAGCGAGTAAGAAAGATGCCGCCGCAAGAGAAACCAAGCAGACTCAGCTGAAGTTTAGCAGCATGACTTGTATTTTGTTCATTTAGATCCCTGCTCATTCTGGGTTAATGAGTCCAGTGGCCGGGGTTACCAGTGATGGAGCCATCTGTATATGGACACTCAAACAAGGATCCCCAACAGAGATAATACCGCCCACTGGACTCCTTAACCCAGAATAAGCAGGGATTTAAAGCCCCCTCCCCCCCCCCCGGGGCAAAAAGGGGTCCACCCCAAACCCCGTCACAAAAACTGAAAGGAAACTCCACCTTTGGGTATCACCCCATACACGAATTTCCCCCCCCGCCTCGAGCGTAAATGCCCTCGACCAGGCGCACACCGCGCATGCACTGATTGACTGGATTCCGATAGCGGAGACCACAAGCTCCAGGAAACGGCCGGATTGGAGAGCAGGCGGGCCGTTCCTCCGAGGGGATCTCCATGGGCTCCTCATTCTCATCCTCTGCCACGCGGATAATTTTCCCTTCCAGGGGTGCAAACTGAAAGAACAGGTTTTGAGATCCAGCAACCCCCTACATCCCACGCCCCCCCCCCCCCCCCCCCCCCCCCCCCCCGAGGCCTGCAGGACCCCCCCCCCCCCCCCGCAAGGCCTGCACGGACCCCTCCGCCCCGCCCGCCCCACCGCACGGACCCCCCCCTCCCCCGCGAGGCCTGCACGGACCCCCCCCCCCCGCAACCCAGGCCCCCCCCCCCCCCCGAAGGCCTGCAGGGCCCCCCCCCCCCCCAAGGTCCCCCCCCCCCCCCCCCCCCCCCACGATGCCTGCACGGACCCCCCCCCCCCCCTCCCCCGCAAGCCGCCGGACCCCCCCACCCCCTCCCCCGCGAGGCCCGCACGGACCCCCCCCCCGCCCTCCCCCGAGGCCGCACGGACCCCCCCCCCCCCCCGCAGGCCCACGGACCCCCCCCCCCCCCCCCCCTCCCCCGCGTGGCCTGCACGGACCCCCCCCCCCTCCCCCGCGTGGCCTGCACGGACCCCCCCCCCCCGCAAGGCCTGCACGGACCCCCCCCCCCCCCAGGTCCCCCCCTCCCCCCCGGGGCTCCCCCTCCGCCACGGGGCCCCGCACGGACCCCCCCACAGGGGCTCCCCCCCCCCGCCACGAGGCCCCCGCACGGACCCCCCCCTCCCCACGGCCCCCCCCCCCCCCGGCCCCGCCCCCGAGGCCCGCACGGACCCCTCCGCCCCGAGGCCCGCACGGACCCCCGCCCGCACGGACCCCCCCCGGGCCCGCACGGACCCCGCCGCCACGAGGCCCGCACGGACCCCGCCGCCACGAGGCCCGCACGGACCCCGCCGCCACGAGGCCCGCACGGACCCCCGCCCCCCCCACGGCCCCGCGCCCGCCCACGGACCCCGCCGCCACGGGGCCCCCCGCGGCACGAGGCCGCACCCCGCCGCCACGAGGCCCGCACGGACCCCGCCGCCACGAGGCCCGCACGGACCCCGCCGCCCCGGTGCGGCCGATGGACACTCACTTGCTCCAGATCCAAAGTGCAATCGCGTTCCTAGCGGCGACAAAGTCTTAAAACCGTGATCCAGGCCAAACCTCGCAGCGCTCCTCACCTCAGATTTACACCTCCCAGACTCCGTCACAAAATGGCGCCCAAAGCCTCCTGCTCCAGCGTTCATCTACTGCTGGGCGCTACCACTACACACACAGGGGTGTGAGTAATTAGCACTCTTGTATTTGATGACCGTTTGGTCTGTGATTACAATATATGCGATCTTATTATGTTCAGCTTCCTTTATCTAGCGCGATTTGTTGGGCACAGTTCATGCAAAGCTCTTCAGAATACAGATGATTAGAATCAACGAGTGCCGTCTACCCCTAATTTTTGAAAGATGGTTTGGTCCGATTCTGCGGTGAATTCCAGGCGCATGCGCGTTGTGCCGTTCTGTGTAGCCAGACAAAGGGTAAAGAGGCCCGAAGCGAGGAGGCGGGGCATGAAGCTGCGGAAGCCGTAAACCTCGTCCCGGAAGTGCGAGAACACGTGCGCAGTACACGGGCCACACTCAGT
>JAODAL010058500.1:0-22050 GCA_025379985.1 Phyllomedusa bahiana
AAATCTAAAACAGCAATTTTTTAGTCACCACATTTGAATTGAAAGGTGCAAAAAACCGTTATTATAGAAAACATAACAGATACGTTTTTTTGACTTTTCCCGCACCCAGCTTGTTTCATTGACGCAGCACCACCGTAAATCTTAAAACAGCAATTCTATAGTCACCACAGGTGAATTGAAAGGTGCAAAAATACCGTGTATATACGAAAACATAACAGATACGTGTTTTTTGACTTTTGCGCACCCAGCTTTGTTCATTGACGCAGCATCCACGTAAATCTTAAAACAGCAATTCTATAGTCACCACAGGTGAATGAAAGGTGCAAAAAATACCGTGTATTATACGAAAACATAACAGATAACGTGTTTTTTGACTTTTGCGCACCCAGCTTTGTTCATTGCGCAGCATCCCACGTAAATCTTAAAACAGCAATTCTAAGTCACCCCGTGAATTGAAAGGTGCAAAAATACCGTGTATTAATACGAAAACATAACAGATACGTGTTTTTTGACTTTGCGCACCCAGCTTTGTTCAATTGACGCAGCATCCACGTAAATCTTAAAACAGCAATTCTATAGTCACCACAGGTGAATTGAAAGGTGCAAAAAATACCGTGTATTATACGAAAACATAACAGATACGTGTTTTTTGTCACTTTTGCCCAGTCCAGATTTGTTGATAGACACCTTGCAGTTAAATTGAATCCAGCAATTTTGTTTTGATTAGAGGGATTTGAGAAATAGCTGTGATTTGTCCGTCTTTTAATAAGAGACTTTCCAAAACTATTCCATACCTTCTCAAATTTTTATATTTCTGAACATGGAGCAAAATGCAGGTGTAAGCGAGCAAAGAGGGGGGTAGCACATGGAGGTAGAGGTACGAGAGAAGGTGCTCCTTCCAGTGCTGGCGACAACACGCATGCCAGCGGATCGTCAGTTGCAGGACCGTCAGGCCTGTCATCGCTGGGTCAGGGCCCAGTGAATCAATAACGAACATCGCCGCCAATCTGTCCTTCAGTGGTTAATGCAACCTGCATCCAGCAGTCTTACCTCCTCGTCCCCCCAGTCACGGCCACAAATGTCGTCACAGCATCATCAGCATCCGTCCAACATGAAGCAGCCCAAATGTCAACTCGTGTACCCACCACTGTGGATAATCCAATTGTCTGAAGACCTCTTTGAGTGACAAATGTGTTTGGGTCAGAAGGCATGTTAAAATATCTAGAGGATTGAATTAGTCTGCTCAGACGCCCCATTTTACAGATGCCATCATAGAGAGTGAAGGAAGCCGGTCAAATCGGACAAAAACCCATGGCGGATCGAAACGCCTTGCAGTGCCCCTTGCTTGTAGCCCGGCAGCTTCTGATTCAGAAAGTCAGGACGACCAAGTCACCTGTGTTGATGAAATGATGATGACGACATTTGCAGGATCCATCCTGGTCTTTTCCCCGCAGAATTTGCTTGTGAGCGCGTTCATCATGGACGAGTATGAAGACGATGGGTTAGTGTCAATACGGGTCCCTCCACTAAAAGGGAGAGGGCCGGTCCGCAGAAGTCCGCTGATATGATTCCTCCAGCCACGGTCACGCAAACCCCGCTCCATCGCTTATCGCCGTCAAAAATGTCCCATGACCTCTCTAGGCCTGGGCCCTTCTGTGTGACCAAGCCTCTGATCTCACCCAGCGATGTCATATGCCGCTTTGCCGTAAACGCATAAGTAAGGCAAGAACTTAAGTGGTTAACCCACTCAACGCACATGTCAGCACATGCAGCGAATGCATGAGTTGAAATGGAGGGACACTTGGCCAAAAAAGGCCAGACCGACGCCTTCGGCCTCCGAACCCACTGTCACACCCTCTGTCTCCGCCTCCTCCTCCTCCGCCACCACCAGCGTTTCCTCAGCTGCCCATGTCTCTCAGAGTCATGATCAGGGATCAAGGCCTCCCGCTTAGTTCAGCCCTCCACCGTCAGCCCGAGACCACCACACCAACAGGAGACCCAGCCTACCCCTTCTTCTGCCTTCCGCAGTTTTGACGGCCGTGCACGCCGTACTGTGGCCAGATGCCGAGCAAGGCCATTTCTTTGCCAGAAAAGCCGTCCTGCCCTGGCCAGCCACGTGTCATCTAAAATTCAAGCGCGTTGTCTGCATCTGTGTCCGGAAAAGTCCATCCACCACCTGACACAATGGACAGTAAGCACGGCCAGGCCGCTATACATCTCTAGTGACAGCTCACTGGGTGGCTGGTTGGATGTCTCTGGGGGGGTGACGGTGGCTCTCAGGCTCGGCGCACGCTCTTCAAAACCAGCAGGATGGTGCAGTGCTACTTTCCCCCAAGGTCCTCTGGTGGCATCACGTGCCCCAGAGACACCAGTGCCGTGTTGAAATTAATCTGCCTTGTAGAACGTCCACCACAACAGGTCAGAGCCTGTGGACGGCTTGTCCGCAACGAGACCCGAGCCGCTGGCTGGTGCCAAGAAACCTTGTGCCCAGGCAAGGTGGGAAGCGATACACGGGCGAAAATCTGCTGGCCGCCCTTAAGATCGGTAGGCTTGGAGCACACATCCTGCCTGGCACATGTCAAGACCTTGTCTGTCCAGAAATTCTTAAAGAGCTAACCCGGTCTAGACTGCCTTGCTGTAAGAAGGCTCGAGGCGAGTTCGCACTTCCGCCATTCGCACCCTGCTTCGTCCCGCCTGGCTGCGTTGCAGCGTCAGCTCGGCCCTCCCCGTCAACCGTCTCATTGTTGACGTGGCAACCACGCTGTATTTTTTTTTTCCACCCTCCACATGCTCCAGCGATTGTGGAGCAGCGCATATGCCATACGCATTACAAAGAGACACAGTGCCTGACATGCACGTTGCTGACCTCGGGGTGTTGAGGCCCACCGAGAATGGAGCAGGTGAAAGCGCTCTGCCCATCCATGCCAGTTTTGAAAGAAGCCACCAAAAGGTCAGGCGGACCCAAAGCCCTTGTCAGCATTAGACATATGTGTGATCATTAGTTTTGGGAAACGATCGTTGGAACACTCAGAAACATCAGGTCCCGCCAGGACGGAGGAGGAGACGGACACAGATCAGACACAAACTGAGCCTTTCCTCGTCCGTCAAATCCGACAAGGCCCCGACAGTTTCTTCTCAATTTTATCGGTACATCATTAGCAGTGGTTCAGGGTCCAGAGCTATGCAAGGCGGCACCTTCAGCTCTCAGTGGTGCATCATCTAGAGGCAAGTCCAGGCTGTGTGAACTGTGGCCGGAGAAGCGTAGGAGGAAGGAGTATTCCCTAGACACCGACTCCCTGCCTTGGAAGAGGTATGGCGTGAATTTGAGCAGATGAGGAAGATGAGTTTGCTTAGTGTCCCTCGAACCAGGAGGCTTGGGAACTCAAGGCTCCAATCTCTCACATGAGTGGCTTGGATGCTGCCAATTTCCTCCAACAAGATCCTCGCATTAAGGCCCATCAAAATGAACAACATTTAACTGGTTTGCCACCCTCCTGGATCCTCGGAACAAAACCAAAACTCAGCACTTTCCTTCCACCCACCCAAATAGAGAGGTAAAAATCGCAGGAAATGGAGACTTGCTGATTAATCAACTGGAACCAACTGTTTGCCTCTTGCCTTCAACAGTTCTTCTCAAATTCACGTGTGGACACAAAACGCCAGCGACGTGCAGCAGTAGAGTGCCAAGTACCGTACGGCAGCAGCGCAGCAGCAGGCAAGGTGGACAGAAGACTAATGGGTCTGGCAATCTTGTATTTACCACCATCACCAAGCAATGCAATGCAGGCCAAACAGTACAACACCCAGAGACCAGCTTAAGATCATGGTGCACGACTATCTGCATCTCAACACCGATGTTTTTGTATGTGTTTCCGGACCCCAATAGACTTCTGGGTATCCAAAATGGACGAATGGCCCGAGCAGGCTCGCAACACGCCCATAGAGGTTTGTCCTGCCCAGCAGCCAGCGATCAATATCTGAGGCGGCACACCTTCAGGCACAGCCGGAGGAGTGTCCATTACAGACAAACGCATCCGGCGTTTCCACAGATAATGTGGATCGGTTGGACTTTCAACAAGATGAAGAGCGAAGTGCGCGCGAGTGTGCCGCGAGCGAGCGATGTAGGTTTGTGGCCCCCCAATTGCGTCGAGGTCACCGATTAGTTGCCTGGTCTACTTCACATTTCCTCTCCAAACAGAAATGCTCCTCTTTGAAAAACTTATTTTTTAAATCGTCATTTCTACTGCAATTTTTATTCTCAATTCCCAACAATTCATTTTGGTGGTTGTTGCTATGATAAGACTAAAAGCACACCAAGGTTGCAATGACAATACCATATTCCATTTACTCACTTCATCTTAGATTTTTTCTCATTGTCCAAGGTTTTGGGTCATGTTTGCCTCACAATTTATAATAGTGGCGAGAAGTCATATTTATAATTTTTAGGGTCATGTTGCTGTGAGATACAGCAATAATTATGACTTTTGGAACAGAAAATGTTGCTTCTAAGTGGCATTTCCTCCTTCACATTTTTAACAGTGGCTGAGAAATCATATTTATAATTTTTTGGGGTCATGTTGTTGTGAGATACAGCAATAATCATGGTCCTTTGGAACAGAAATGTGGGCTTCTAAAGTGGCATTTCTATTCTCCTTCACAATTTTTAATAACAGTGCTGAAATCATTTTTATAATTGTTTGGTCATGCTGCTTTGAAAGCAGAATACTACAGGTCCTATTCTAAAAAATGTTGTTTCTAATAGATCATTTGTTCCTTCACAATTGTCCAAAGTGCGCAATGGTCCATGCTTGTGAATTTTTTGAGGCATTTTGCTGTGACATGCATGCTACACTACAGTCCCATTTCTTAAAAATGTTGTTTCTAACAGACAATTTTGTTCTTCACAATGGTCAAGAGTGGCTCAAGTGTGATGGTGCTCGTCAGAAACATGAATAGGTAGGACACAGGTTAATGTACACATATTGGCAAATGACTGTTTTTTTGCAAGATCTTTAATAAGGCTATCAATCCCTTTAATTGAGAACAACCCATTTAATACAATTAAAAAAGAGAACAAAGACATGGTGTGATCCAGCCGATTTAAAAATTTGTTATTCTAAATTAAAACACTAAAAACTTTCATGTACAAAATATCCTGTTAAAAAAAAAATTCCTCTGAATTTGTACAAGGAAGGTACAGGAAAACTTGAACCAGATGTAGTTATTCCAGAGACATGGAGTATGGATCACGGACAGAGAACAAAGTACAGAGAACCATTTCCTCCACACGTTGAGTAAAAGAGAAAAAGAATGCCAAGATACAGGGCAACCTGGGTGTAACTGGAGCTTAAACCACAATTATTCCAACGTGAAGCTAAATTGGGTTCCACATCCATACGGAGGGGCCAAGGGAAAAAGGGCCCCTGCTACCCAGGTATTGGACCCTGTGGTACAGAGGAAGGCTGGAGTTCTCACACTTCCGCTTCGCACTCTGCTTCAGCACGACAGTTTCGTTGCCAGCGTCATCAGGGCATTTAAACCTCGTGTTATTAGATGACGGACCCAGCCAGCCTGGGCTCTCAACCGCACCCACTGTACTCCTCCCTGGGTCATTCTGTGGCCCATGGACAGGTATAGTCAATTGTCCATGAAACTAAAATTGGTGGGTTGAAAGACACCTTTTTTTTTATTCCAGGCCACTTTTTAAATGTGGGGTCACGCATGGTTGGGTCTCATTCCGGTTGCCCAGGACAGGTATAGGTCATATGTCAGTGAAACAAAAATGGTGGTTGCAAGACTCCTTTTTCCGGCACTTTTTAAATGTGGGGGTCATGCATATTGGGGCTCATGCTGGTGGCCCAGACAACAGGTATAGTCAATGGTCCATGGAAAACAAAAATGGTGGTTGAAAGACTCTTTTTCCGGCACTTTTTAAAAGTGGGTTCATGCAGGTTTGGGGCTCATGCTGTGGCCCAGGACAGGTATAGTCAATGTCCGAGTGAAACAAAAATGGTGGTTGAAAGACTCCTTTTTCCCGTGCTCTTTAAATCTGGGGGCATGCGGTTTTGGCTTCATGCTGGCATTCCAGGACAGGGATATTCAATGTCCAGTTCAATAAGATGATGGTTCAAATCATACTGCCTTCTGGCACGTTTTTAATTGTTGGGATGATGCAGGTTTAAGGTCTTGACTGTGGTACAAAAAGGGATATGTGAATGGTGTGTGTTTTTTTTTTCTGTTGCTTTTATAACCTAAGTTGTGTGCCTTAAGATGTAGCACGTATCCCATTTGACTGTTTGTTGTATGTTAAATTCCATCTTCTTCCACCTGTTTTGGTGTAAGAATGAAGGTGTTGTTGCTCTCCCATAACCCTTTAATTGACATCGCTCATAATCGACTCTGCTCACTATTGGAAAAACCTTAACCGAAGGTGACCGACCCCCTCCAACGACTATCGCCCGATTCGATAGCCAACGTAATCTCTCACAACTATTTGTGACCTATTCCACTGTAGAATTTGCTTATGTTGGCGGATCATTGTCCTTGTTGTAAGATAAATCTCACGTCCCAGTCTCAGGTCTTTTGCAGACTCCAACAGGTTTTTCTTTCCAGAATGGGTCATGTATTTGGCTCCATCCATCTTCTCATCAATTGTAACCATCTTCCCTTTCCTGCTAAAGAAATGCAGGCCCAAACCAAGATGCTGCCACCACCAAAGTGTGACAGGTGGGGAGGGTGGTTCAGTGTGTGGAGCTGTGTTTCTTTTACGCCAAAAATATAGTTTTGCTTTGTTCCAAAAAAATTTTAGTTTTTTTGTTTCATCTGACCAAAACCCCCTTTTTCCAATGTTTGTTTGTCTCCCGGGTTGGCTTGTGGCAAATTTTTTAAACGAGATTTTTTTTATGGTATTTTTTAGAAATGGCTTTTTTTGCCACTCTTCCAAAAAGGCCAGATTTGTGCAGTGTATGACTGATTGTTGTCCTATGGACAGATTACCACCTAAGCTTAGATCTCGCAGTTAACCAGAGTGATGAGGGCCTTTTGGGCTGCTCCTGATCGTTTCTTTGTTTGAGATAAAGTTTAGAGTCTTCATGATGCTCTCTGCGCTTTTAAAAAACCATGGACTATCACAGGAGGTGCATTTAAGGGGAATTTATTACTACGGGGGATTATTTTTATCATCCGTCATTTGGGAAACACTGTCATTCAGAGATCCTCACTGAATTTCGGGAGGTTTTTTGCTTCAATCAAAGTAAAGGGGCCGAAAAAAAAACATATTTTTTTACAAAAGTTTTTAAAAAAGTCCAATAAATTTTGTTGTATTTACATTGTGTTACTTGTTGTTATTCTTCCCCCAAAAAAATTTGTTTTTTAAATTTATGTTTTTAAGCCTGAAATTGGCAAAAAGGGTTTAAAAGTTCAAGGGTCTGAATACTTTCACAAGGGTCGTAGTTTTAGATGGGTCATGGCTGGGCTTACAGCATGACAGGCCCAAAATATGCCAGGAAAATAAAGATGGTCCAAAGAATAATTTTAAGTGTTTAGTCTCTCCAGACCGAACCCAATCGAAAATCTTTTGGGGAATTAAATTCAAGTAGCACGTGACACATTGGGAACCCCGAAATTGGGCCAAATGGGGGTCTCGAGAGTGGGGAAAAGTTGTCTAAATTTAAAAAGGGACCTAGTTTACCCATATGTCAAATTTAGCGTAGATTGGCCTAGTTGTTTGGCTATGCATAAGGAATAGACACCATTCTGTTTTTTGTGACTATGTTGAGAATTGTACAGATGTAGCAAAGATTAACTTGACAGATAAAGTACCGTGATATTTTGGCACAGATAGTTATCTTAACATTATTAATGCTTTATAATAGCCTGTGTTTACAGGTAAGAGCAGATACAGAAAGCTGTGATAACACAGTCAAGCTAAACTATGCTACATCAATAGGTCCAGTCAAATAAGTTTCTGATACACTGACATTTTTGCAAGTTATCTCACCTACAAATAATGGAGAGGTCTGTAATTTTTTTGTAGGTACACTTTAACTGTAATAGAATCTAAAAATAAAATCTAGCAAATCACATTGTATGATTTTTAAATAATGAATTTTTTAACATAAAATAAGTATTTGTTCACCTGCCAGCCAGCAATAATTCTGGCCCTCACAGACTTGTTTGTTTTTCTTTAAGATTTGGTGGAGGATAATTACTCCTCCATGCAAACAATCCAAAAATCAAAATTGATCAGCACATCCAAAACAATGTTAAAGAAATTAGTATACATTTTTTTTAGCAACCAGTGGGAAACTGGTACATGGCAAAAACATTATCTCACAAAATTTAGCACACCCTTCATATTTTGGGACAATACTGAAGATATGACATTTTGATCAAATATAAAGTAGTAATTATACTTTATACTTGCATAACAATGTAAATTTGGAGTCCCTTCAAAATAATCTATGGCATAGCCAATCAATGTCTAAAACCTCTGGCAACAAAAGTGAGTTACATCCCTAAGTTAAAATGGACAAATTGTTCCAATTCCATTTTCCTCAAACAGTGTCATGTGACTCATTAGTGGTTACTCAAGGTCTAAGGTGGTAAATGGTGACTGGTGTGTTAAATTTTGGTCTTATTAGCCTCAAACTCTCATATGGTCACTGATGTTTCAACATAGCACTATTCATGGCAAACAATCTCTCTTTTGCTGTACATAAAGACTGTCAGCGTTATAGGACAGATGCCAAACACCCTGAACTGAGCTGCAGCATGATCGGCCAAGGACCATACAGCAGTTTAAGACAAGTGCCAATCAGAAACAGGCCTCACCTCTTGGTCAATTCAAAGAAGTTGAATGCACATGCTCAGTCTTATATTTAGAAATTCGAATTTTCAAAATAAACATATGAGTGCTGCCAAACATTGCTTCAATGGTTTAAAGGGGTTGGGCTCAGTTTGTCAGACCTTCGTTGCTGTACTGAATCAAATGTGTCTGCATGGCTGTTTGGTCCAGAATGAAGCCTCCTCTGTAATGATTTATGCACAAGAAAGTCTGCAACAGTTTGACTGAAGACAAGCAGGCACTAAGAACATGGGAATTACTGGAACTATGTCTTGTTGTTGATGAGACCAAGATAAACTTATCTTGTTAGATGGTGACATGCGTGTGTGGCTCAACAGCCAGGTGAAGGAGTACAAAGACAAGGTGTGGTTGACTAAAGTCAAGCATGGGGCTGGGTGTGTCTAGGTTTTTGGGGGGATGCATGAGTGCATGCCCGGATTGTGGGGAGCTCAGAGTAGTTCATTGAGGGGGGGAACTAATATGTCAACTTTTTTATTTGACATACTGAAGCAGGCATGTTCGTCTCTCCCTTAGGAAAACTGGGTGGTGGGCTGTTTTTCCAACATGATAACAAACCCCAAACACGCGTTCCAAGGATGACCATCTGCCTTGCTAATGAAAAAAATGAGGTTAGTTGCTGAGTGCCAAGCATGTCGCAAAATCCATAATTCCTTTTGAGTATCTGTGGGGTAATTATTTGATGGGAAGGGTTGGAGGAGCGAATCATGGTCTCTAATCACCAGCTCTGTGATATCAACATGGAGAAGTGGAAGAGGATTTCTGTATCAACCTGTGAAGCTCTAGTGAACTCAATCGCCCAAGAGAATAAAGGGCAATGCTGGAAAATAATGTGGCCACAAAAAAACATTGAAATATCGGGCCAAATTTTTGTCCATTTTCAATTGGGATGTACCTCACTTTTGTTGCCAGAGGTTTAGACATGATGGCTGTGTGTTTGAGTTATTTAAGGACACACAAAATTTACACTGTTATACAAGCCTGTGTACCTGATTAGGAATTTCTGCGTGGCTAATCTTGGCTATACATACCTATAACTATTCCACACAAATGGAACAGTATGTCCAGGTGTAGCTCCAGGGATCAATTCTATGGTGAAGCTTACCGGGAGCAGTGTGTAGAAATTAACTCTGTGTTGAGTGTTTGAAAGCCATATTATTTCACAGCCATGGTGAGCACAAAGACTCCTGCATTTAGGTAAATTTACCAAACTATGATGGGATTGTTTCTTGCCCTGTGAGCAAAGGACTATAATGAGAATTAAGTGGTATAAAAATTGTATGTTTTTTAAAGTGAAGCAGAATCTTTTTTGGGAACTTTACATAGCTGAAGTTTTATATATATATATATATATTACTATATATACTATATATATATATATATATATATATATATATATATATTATTATCGCACACACACGAGAGACACCAGACTCCCAAATAGAAAAAATAAATAATATCTTTTATTCCAAAATTTCCACTGGCGACATTTGGACCCAAAGAGCCGTTCCTCATGCAATGTTAATTCAGGGGGTTCACCGTATATAAGCGGGGTTGTTGGTGTTAACATTCTCATTGCATAATCTTGTGTATTAAATAATAAAGATATTCAAATTAGTGTATAAAATAGTTATGTATAAATTAGTTTTAAAGTTGAAAAAACATTGTAAGGCATCTGGACTTAAGGAAAGATTTCATAAATTTCTTTACATCAATCAGTATTACAATAATGAGATGAACTCATCCTACCTAGGTTATAAATTAAAATTTTAAATAAAGAGGGCGTGTACATACAACAAAGGCAGATCAGGTGACTCAATTTAAGTGTCTGTGTGTCAATGTGCCATGTATGGCCCTCATTCATCACACAGAAGCCAGACACGGCAAAGTATCAAGATCTTAGCGAGATTGAACTTGTTCGAACATGGAACCACGACTATGAAAAATAGCTGCATGGGCCAATATTAGGAGGTTAGAAACAATCTATAGATCCAGTATGGGCAGCCATCTTAAATTAAGGAAATAACCCCTAGATGCATATGGCGCAGTATATATAAAAAAGGAAGAAAACTTATTGAAGGTAAGTAATGTTAAGGTGCTGATGAAATACTATTCCCAATAACATCTATCCATACTCCATAGACAAAGAACTTGGTATTAGTACAGTAATAATAAACTGTATCACAAGATGACCAGAATGCAACCACCGAGTTCTACCGATAGCTATGCTCCAAATCAGTGACTCTCACTTTTGAAATATCTATACCATAGTAAAAACTGAACATAAACAAAATTAATATATGTTAAACATACACGTTTATATAATATAATAAGAAAGTAATATGAGAGCATAATTAAAGGGGAAAATTAAGGAGAAATGAGGAAACTCGAAGCATCTGTAAACTGCCATGCAGACCAATGTATGTCATTTGGTCCTTTTCTATATTGTTTTTGAATATTATCTATTTTTTTGTATGTTATTGGATTTTAATTTTTTAATAAAGAAATTTTTCTTTGGTTTGTACCAGTTGTTCTGGACAGCAGATTACAGATCTCTTTCGATGTTTCTTAATTTCCTTTTCCGATGCCACTTCTTTTTCTGCATTTGTTTATTGCTTTCTTCTTTATTTTTGATATACTTAATTTTATTTACTTGTTTAATTTTCAAAAAGCTGTCTCTTGAATTCGGAAGCAATTACTTTCGGTAGAATCAGTGGTCGTTATTCTGTGTATCTTGGTGATTAAAGTTTTATTTAAATGGACCATCACAAATTTATGGTATGGATAATTTTTGGCGTGAATACTCCTTTTTCGCTTGTATACAATACTTACCTGCTAATACGTTTTTTTTTTTCATATAATTATATAGGCGGCAATTAAGTATTCGATCCCTTGCTGATTTTGTAAATTTTACCACTAACAAAGATGAACAGTCTTTAATATTATATGGGTATAGAGTTAATTTTTAGCGTGAGAGATAGAATATCAAAAATAAATCCCAGAATATCTAAATAATGTAAACTATATAATTTATTTGCATTTTGCTGAGAGATATAAGTATTTGATCCCCTATAACCATAAGAGTTTGGCTCTACCGACCAGTTAGCGCTTTTAATCAACTCGTTACTTGCATTAATAGACAGATGTCTTAAATAGTCTCCTTTATAAAAGATTCCTGTCCACAAGACTCAATTAATCAGTTTCAGACTTTATCCTCTACAACATGGACAAGACCAAAGTGCTTTTTAGGATGTGTTAGGGACAAGATCATAGACCTGCCAAACCTGGAATGGGCTATAAAACCATAAGTAAAAGTCGTGGCGCGAGAAGAAAGACTAACTGTTGGTGACAATAGTATCGAAATTAGAAAAAATACAAAAATGGACTGTCATTCGACATCGATCTGGGTGACCATGTACAAATTCACCTTGTGGGGTACTTATGTTCATGTGGAAAGGTGAGCGATCAGCTAAAAAACTACACAGGGGGAACTTGTTACTGATATCAAGGCAGCTCGGGACCACGAGTCCATAAGAAAGACCATTGGTAAAACATTTCGCCGTAATGGTTTAAAAACCTGCAGTGCCTGCAAGGTCCCCCTGCTCGAAGAAGGGTCATGAGAGGTTTCGTCTGATGTTTGCCAATGAACACTTGGATGATACTTTGATGTGATTGGAGAGAGGTGATGTGTCAGAGAGACAAAAAATGAGCTTTTTGGCATTAGCTCAACTCCAATTGTTTGGTGGAAAGAATAAATGCTGCCTACTGTGGGTACGGACAAGTATTCAAACCTTTTTTAAATTTTTTTCTCTCTTTGGTTTCACTTGTAGTCCATTTGGTTAAGAACCAAAAGTTCATTTTTTGCTCATTAATGTACACTTTGCCCCCCTCCCCCTCTCCACCATCTTGAAAGGAAAAAAAAATCAGATACTGTAGATATTTTTGCCAAATTTATTATACAAGAAAAAGTGAAATATACACTCTATGTATCAGACCCGTTGCTCAGTATTGAGTAGAAGCAACTCTTTAAACTTGTACAAGCCATGAGTATTCTTGAGAATGATGCAACAGCTTTTAACACCTGTATTTGGGGTCCTCTGCATTCTTCATTGGCTGATCCTCTCAGTTCCCTAAGGTTGGATGGTGATGTTGGTGGTGAGTCATTTTCATGTCTCTCCAGAGATGTCAATTGGGTTTAGGTCAGGGCTCTGGCGGGCCAGTCAAGAAATGGCACAGAATTGTTCTGAACCACTGCTTTGTTATTTTAGCTGTGTGTTAGGGTCATTGTCTTGTTGGAAGAAGAACCTTCATCCCAGTCTGAGGTCCAGAGCACTCTGGAAGAGGGTTTTCATCAGGATATCTTTTTACTTGGCCCACATTCATCTTTTCTACTATTGCAAAACCCCCCCCCCCCCAGTCGTCTTCCTGCAGCTGAAAAAACATCCCATAGCAAGATGCTGCAACCACTATGATTCACTGTTGGGGATGGTAGTGGGTAGGTGTGAGCAGTGCATGGTTTTCACACATACCCTTAACAAGTAACACTATAAAGTTCAATCCTTTTATTCATCAAGTACCAGAGAATCTTATTTCTCATAGTTTGGGGACTTCATGTGTTTTTTTTTTAAAACTGTATGCAGGATTTCACATGTTTTGCCATGAGGACGAGGCTTTCCATGGTCTTACTCAGACTGGTGGAGGGATGCAGTTGATTACTTGACTTTGTGGAACTTTATCCCAATCCTCCTTACTGCATTCTAGTGGCTCACGCCACTGTGATTCTAGGTTCTACTTTACTAGTGATGAGCCAATGGTAAAAAATTTGAGTATTGAGTCAAACCTTGATTTTTGGACAAGTTCGGTTCAAAGATCGATTCGAAATTGAACCGAACTATGAACCATTAAAGTCAAAGGGAGATGTGTTCAGGGGTAAATTTTTCTTACGAACACAGGTGAGGAGAAGCCACAATTACTTCAACTTGACTAACATTTATACTTTAAACAACTTAGTGAAGAAAATTTTGCTCTTATGAGTCAGAGAAAAATGGAGGGGCTAAAAAAATTAATTCACTTTCAATGGCTAACTGGAAAAAGTTGGAGGACAGCGTTACGCTATAGGAGGTACAATTGGTAGCAGCTGGCTTTGGGGTTCATTTGACATCATAAGATGGACATCAGTCTTGGAACATGAACTCGTTGTAACTGGCCATAGGCCCACTATCACTTTTTTCACCAGGGCCCAACAACTTCAAGTTACGCATCTGCAGGCTGGACTAGATTAGAGATGGGAGGACCATTTGGTGGCATGGGTAATAGTGAGGTTTCTTCCACTGCAATTTGCCTCAGCAGTACCATTGGTGGACAGCCAGAGAAACACGAACAATGTGGGACAACAGCGAGGTTCAGTTCGACTTAGAATAGGCAGCAATACATTGGTTGGCAGCGATGAAACATGCAAACTGAGTGATATCAGCAGAGGTTTCCTGTTTCCACTACATTGGCGGCAGTACCATTGGTGTGGGCAACTGAGAAATGGCAATTGCGGGAACAGCGTGGTTCCAGTTCGGGACAAAAAATAAAAAAAGAGAAGGCAAGGCAGTACATTGTGCAGTGAGAAACATGCCATGGAGAACAGCGAGGGTTTGGTTTTCGCGTACATCAGATGCAGTTACAGCAGCCAGCCTTCTGTGTACCAGGTATGGGAGTTTATAGAAAGGCTTTTATCCCAACCATCCAAAGTTAAAAGCTCTGAATGTGACATTAGCTTGCTGTTGGCCTTTGATTGTTGCCTTTCCGCGTGGTGAACAAGTTGGGTTTCTGCACTATGTCATTGCCATGGCATGCCCCCAATATCTTATGACGGAGAAGACTATTTCTTTTCGCAGATAATTGCTGTCCTATCCCTGGCCCGCCAACATTGCAGAAAAGAAATCTACTGGTGTTGTTGATTCGTTTCCAACAAACGGTCCGTCGTCTTCACAACAGTAATGGATTAGTAAGCTCGGTCCAAGTGGTGGTTACATATCTTTGACTGCTCAAGGGTGACTTTGGGGATGGAACTGTGCCTTGGTGATGGGTCTGGTTCCGACATCTTCAACTCTTCAACACGAACGGGATTGGTGCAGTTGCAAGTCCAAAATACCAACCTTGCGGGTAGATCCATGCCAGAGAATTCGGCTGTCTTCAATGAATTTGTCTTGAGACCATCAACTCCAGGTAAGAGATGGTGGACGGCTCTGTGTATGAGATTCCGACAGTGGCTTGGTGGCTAAGATACTGGCGCCAGGAAGGGTGGTCAACTGGATCAATCTCCTTGCTGCCTTAATAGAGTGGTGGACTTACGACATCCTTGCCTGGCAACACACCATGAACCTGGTTGTGCAGCATTTTTCAAGTGTACCCGGTGTCTTGATGTCTGCTGAGGAAGGGTAAGTCTTAGCTCAAAATTCCGGATCTATGGTCAGTTCGGGATGATGCCTTGTTAGCAGGACCGTTTGGTTATATTTTTACTGGAAACAAGAGGTTAGTCACTCAGCTGCAGAAAGGTATCAGCAGTGATGGAGGAGGACAAAGAGGCCTTACTCGTGGAGGTTGAAGAAGGAATGACTGTTATTTTGATTATTTATTGTAGAAGTGCCACTTTTTCAAGAGTGGTGGTTACATTTGAGGGTGCGTTACATAACAGACATTGGTCAAAAACAAAGTACAATGGTGATGATAAGTAACAACAACTGGTACAGAGGTGAGAGGGACCTGCCGTGAGGGCTTACAGTATACAGGCAAAAAGGACGAGACAGAAGGTAGGGGCAGACATGTTTGCTGTGGAGTGGAAGTTGTGCATACGAGGTTAATGTTGGTTGATTAGGCAATTCCTGAAGGGTTTGGTTTACAGGTTTGCATTTGAGGCTAGTGAGAGTGGGTATGAGAGTTCTGATGTGTTGGGGCAGTGAGTTCAAGAGTATGGGGGAAGCATGGATAGAAGTCTTGGAGACGGTTATGTGAGGAGCTGATTAAAAGTAGGAGCAGAGAAGGAAGAGTCATGTTAGGGGGAGATTGCATGACTGGAGATATCTAGAGATTAATGGAGAGATGTATGGAAGGAAGAGGTTATGGAAAGCCTTGTAAATCAAGGTTATAACTTGAACTGGATTTCACTTGGGCAAATGGGTTGCCAATGCAGGGAATTGGCAGAGGGGAGTGGCAGAGGAGTATATGAGTTAGAGAGGTGAATCAGACGGGCAGCAGGTTTAAGGATGGTTGGAGGGAGGCAAGGGGAGCTAGATGGGTGGCACAGAGAAGGATGTTGCAATAGTCAAGTGGGAAATGACGGGGGCCAGGAAAATCATTTATGTGGCTATCAAGTTAAGGAATGAGCGGATTCGGACAGATATTTTTCAGGTGAAGACGAAGGCAGAGGCAAGGGTTGGATGTGTGGTTTTGAAGGGAACAGATCGGACGTCAAAGGTTTTCCCAGGCAGCGACTTTTGAGCCAGTGAGAGAGTGTAGCATTGACAGTGAGGATTGATCAGGTGGAGGGGATAGAGTGGGGACTGTTTGCAATTTATATCGGTCTTCTTTAGGTTGGTGTTCGAAAGTCGAAGGTGGGTTGCAGGACGGCAGCTACTCACTGATGAACAGCGATGAAGCTAGCCAGGGCTCTGTGATTTAGTCTGGATGAGGAAATGGAGGAGGATGCAGGGAGGCAGCGGGGGTGGACAAACTGGTCATGATTACCTTCAGTGGTAAGAGATTGGCACTGATTTTCTGGAGGAGGAGGAGGAGAGGAGGGAAGATCTTTTAGTGTACCTCGACCCCGAGGCTTGCGGAGATTTTCGTGCAGCATCTTCCACATGCTGGATGTTGCTTGGAGGTTACTTACCTGCAACATGATCATCACTAGGCAATCAAATGACAGCGATTACTGGGTGGCCACCTCCTTCTTCCACCTTACAAGGACTAAAGTAAGCAATTTTCCTTCCACCTATCACGAAAATTATCGACAGTCAGAAGAATGCAAGGATTTTGAGAGAGTACTCATTTACCAACTCGAGTCATCTTTTTGCGTCTTTACATTCTAATGTCATGGGGGAACTAATGTCAGCAACGCTTGGCAGCAGTAGAATGGCAAATAGCTTGCAGCAGCAACAGGTAGCTGTGGCAAACCCTACTGGGTGAATTTCGCCGCCTTTAGACCTTGGGTCCGATGATAATGTGGCTCAGCAAGTGTTTTTGGACTTAGTCAGGGCCCATTTAACTTCTGGGTGTCAAAACTGTATTTGAATGACCTTGAGCTTGCTCTGACATGCATCATAGAAGTTTTTTTCTGCTTAGCAACCCAGGTTAATCTCTGAATCACACTTAGCACAGCTGGTGGGCTGATAACTGACATCACTGACATAACTGTCATCTTTTCAGGTAGCCATTGAAAGGAATTTAGTATTTTAATCTCTCAATTTTTTTCTTTCACTTTTAGTGGCAAATTTTCTTTACTAAGTTTTTCCACATATGCAGTTGACTTTCTGGCTGGTAATTACAGGTTTCTTATCCCTGTATAGATTCCATCATCGGCATGTTCTCACTGCACCAAATGCTATGCTGCCTAATCTTGTTGAACCTGAACCTTCAAGTTCCACACTGCATGTTCTCACTGCCACCATTGGTTATTGCTGCTTAATTTATTGAACTGAACTTTTTTGTTCCATAAATGGCATGGTTCTCAATGCCACCAATGGTACTTGTCCAGCTGCAGGGGCTTAAGTTCAAGTTCTTGGGCCCCCTGGATTGCAAAAAAATTGAAAACACCCACCTCCTCCCTTTATCCTGGGCTGCCATCTGTCGTTTTTTATCCGTTTTAGGGGACCCATTCAGCGATTTCAAATGGGGACCCCCACATTACTACTTTCTATTTTTAACATATCATTATGGTAGGCCCCTTTTTGATTTGGGACCTGACAGGAGGTATTGCCCCAGTTACCATGTGCCTATTTCCAATACCTAGGTAATCTTCTTTTGTGCTCACAAATGGGCTTTTGGGCCCTCAGGATGCACCCACTATAACTAAGCCCCGGCAGCTGAAACCTCAATGTTCCGTGGATGTTCTTGCTGCCACCACATTAATCAACATGTACAAAGCTTTGCAAGCAGAGGCGTAAGTTTCATAGGTTCTTCCGATCCCGGTGTGGTTGCGATAATAAAAAAAAAAAAGTTGGATACGGGGAGGCTGCCTGCCAGTACCATAGTGCACAAACTAAACACGTCACACTACAAACTTCAATACGGTGAAGTAGATATACAAAGGATATTTATAAACCAAGGTATTGAGATGAACTATCATTTTCCAACCTTATTTGAAAATGCAGATAAAATTATTTCCCATCAGACAATCTGGCTATATCATATATATATATATATAAATATATATATATAGTCCAAAAATATTGCAGCACTCTCCAGGTATAAAGTGAAAAAAACAAAGTTTTTTCCCACATGTTTAGAACAACGACGGCTCTGTGAGGGAGACGTACTAATAAGGGGTGCCACTATATCTTTAGCTCTGCATATATGCAACAAATAGAAGGGTGAGGGACATGTGGCCAGCGACACATAGGACGCCCATGGATTCATCTTCCTGGTGTTTTATGTACACGCCTTTTTATTTAGGAATTTAAATTTTGATCAAGGTGAAGAGTAGTTCTTTACCGCCCCTCTTTTTTGCTTTGTATGAAATTATGATGTTCTTTGATCTACTAATATGTATACTGATTGATATATGAAAGTAAGTACTATTTACTTAAGTCCAGGACGTTGTGTTTTTCACTTTAATTCACTATTTTGACATTATTTCCCTTATCGATTTTACATTCATTTGAAAATGCTTTATTATCTTTAATTATGCACGGATTTTATGTGACTGTTAACACCTCTTTATATACTGTGAACCACTCATCACTTGCTGAAAAAGACTCTTTGGGGTGAATGAAATTTCACTCCAAGTGGACATTTGGAATAAAGTTTTTCTTTCTTTCTTTCTATGCAGATTAATAGTGGAATATACCCTAAGCCAAGGATATTTTGTTTTCTTTTTTTTAAAGGGTTTTAAACAGTTTGACTAGTTTTCTAGTCTTGAAGAAACTGTTGAATTTTCTCAACAGACATCAGGAGAAATTCTTATTCAGGAAACATTTAATAGAGGGTGTGTGCCTCGAGCTTCTTCCACCACCATTGTTCAAGACTGCATGTCAATTAATTATACCCAGAGAGATAGCTCTGGAAGATTCTCCAAATGTGAGATTGAAGGACAATCAATTAAAGTTAAAAGTGAAATCGACCTTACAAAAGAAAAATAAATTTTGGTTCGACTAATTGAGCAGGACCTTAATTGATTTTAAAATAGAGCATGGCGCGAATTCTCTAAAATTCGGTTCGGTCACTTCGCGAATTTACCGACAAAAATAAATTCGGTGTCCGTATTTACTTGGGAAACGAATGTGTTAAGAAAAAAAACAAAACTATTTCAGGCTGCCAGAGCTGCAGGGTGCTGTTAGAACGTTTTTGCCATGCATTAAATAGCAGAGGGAGCTTGGTTAGGTCTTCCATACAATGTTGTGTTTTAGTATGACACGCACATGACTGCCGCGCTCTTAGAACGCTTTACTATAACAAATTCCCTGGGGCACTTAAGAGGGCAAATACTGGATCCAAAAAACTCAAGCGGGAATGTAGCCTGATAAAGTCATAGGCACGGCAGCAAACAGCATGAGGTCAGACAGTGGGCACAATGAATTTGTGGTGGAAAAAAAACAGGAGTAGGCCACAGAGGGGCACAATGACACAGTGTGGGGGTCCCGCAGCAGCGCATGGGTCAACAGGGCACAATGACACAGGTGGGGGTCAGGGAGCGCGCATGGGGCCGGGAGTTACACAATGACTATTGGAGGGGGCAAAACAGTAGTGGGCCCCAGAGTGGCACAATGACAGAGAGGGGAGGTGATGGGGCAGGAGCAAAAGCTGAGGTCAGAGAGTGGCACAAGACACAGTGTGGAGGTCGGGGGCACCCCAACAAGAGCAGCAGAGAGGCCCAAAGTGGAACAAGACAGAGTGTGGAGGTGGGGGGCAATACCAGTCCCTGGTAAAGATTTTTTGGGGCATGAGAAAGCAAAATTCTGGCATAAAGCGGGGGGCGGCATCAGAAAAAATGGCTAAGGCAGGTATTTGAACCCAAACTCATTTTCCAGTTTGGGTGAGGCGTCTGGCGAGTATCTGCCCCAAGGGCAATGGTGGGGGGAAACCTGGCCGATCCACGCCTGATTCTCTTGACAAGGTCAGCCCGTTCCCATTTCCGTGGACAAGCGGGTTCCCCTTGGGTAACGTGGCCCCCGCCGCATGAACCCCCTCGATGCCCACAATGCCCGGGCAGGACAGCTTCTCCACTGCAAACTGGGAAAGTTGCGGCCACACACCAGTTGCTCCCCAGTAGTCCATTGGCCTTTCAAACGGGGGTGGCAGAGTGCGTTCAATTAGGCCACCACCTGTTGGGTTTAGGGTCCGGGTCCCGGTTTCCCGCTGCAAGGGTGGGGTTCCCCGCCCCTTTCCCCCACTAGGGGGTGAAGGGAAACTTTTCCGACAGTGACTCCGACCCCAGGTTGGGTGCCGATGGGGCTTTTTAACTCCCCTCCCCCCCCACCTTCCCTAGAGGTGGCAGTAGTAATTTAGCGCGAAAGAAACCCCCCGTTCAGACCTGTAAGGAGGGCCCTTGCCCCCACAAAAAGGCAGCGGCCAACTGACTAAAGAAGGATTTCCCTTTTAGTATTTGATTTTTTCCCCCCCTCTCAAAATTGGGGAAAAAGGCTCCCTTTTGGACCGGTACAAGGGTCCAATTTGGGTTTGGCGACCCGAAGATTTCCCCCTCCGGATGCTGACAATTTGGGTGACCCCTTTGCCAGGCAAATTTAGCATGCGGGGCCATCGCACAGTTTCTCCGGGGGGACTCCCTGCCCCCACCCACTGTATACTGCCATGGTGCTTGGGGGTTTTCTGCCCCTTTTTTCCTCATTCCATTACCCCTCCCCTGCTCCTTCTCCTCCTCTCTTGTCACCTGGGTTTGAAAAAACCATCATTTCCCCCCCTTTTGGGGAAAAAAAAAATTTTCTTTTTTTTTTTCCAATTTTCCCCTCCTCCTTTTTAGTCCCCACCGGACTAAAGTGGGGCCCCAGATGAAATTTTTCCCCGTTTTCCCGTCCCCCCGCCCCCGGAAAAGGGTTTTTCAGCATTTTTTTTCCAGGGCATGAAAGCAGGAAAAAACGTTTTTTCATTTCCGAAATCCCGGGCGAAAGACAAAAAAACGTGGCCTCCTCGGGGAAAGGGCCCCAACAAAACCGGCGGGTTTTCAGGCATGGCCCATTTGGCTGGGCATCAAAGTTACACAGGGTAGGGACTCCTGTCCGCCGGACAAACAAAAAAAATTTTTAAAGGGGCCCTTTTTCTGTTTATAAAAGTCGGTTCCCAAAATGTTTCTTTCTGGAATTCCTATGGGGGAAACATCGCATAAACGAGTGTGGGTTGGGGGGGGCCCTTCTGCCGCTGCAACTCGAGGAGGGTGTTCCCCGGTTTTTTATAATGGATGAAGTGCAAAGCACAATTTCCCCGGCCATTTTCAGAAACTTCTGAAAATCGGGGGAAACTTCAAAGGGAAACCCTTTTTACAACCAGATTGAACACGGGCCCTTGCAGCGCGGACACCATGTTTTTCCCCCCAAGTCCCAAACCCTGATTCCCATTTTTTCAGTTGGGCGGGGGAGAAAGCCCCACATCGGAAATTTTTTGCTGCATGGGCGCGGAGCGTTTCCCCCCCGTGTTTTACTTTCATTTTTCCGAGGGAAGCCAGGTTTTAGAAAGGGTGACACCGCTGGTTTCCCCGACTTGGTTTTGATTGGGGCCCTTCCTTTTGGGGGGCTGAGATGGGGGGTAAGGGAAAGGTTTGGGGGGCGGACATTGGGGCAGGAGCCGCAGTTTTGACAACGTTGGGGGAGAAAGCGGCGGGCTCCTGTCCAAAATTGTTTGGGGGTCCCTGGGCAGAAAACAATTACCCGTGGGCCCTTTAAAAGGGCCCTGAATGGCCCCTGACCGTAGTTACAGCTCCAGACTCCATGCAGCCGTGCACCTTTTAAACAAACCCAAAAAGCTCAAGG
>JAODAL010058501.1:0-22050 GCA_025379985.1 Phyllomedusa bahiana
TACATTTTCTTTGGCCCCCAAAATACACCACAGTTTCAGGTCCCCACATAGTTCATTGGGGCCCCAATACCAGAGTGCGGGGGTTTCCACAAATTATCATGGCCCCAATAAACACCCCAGTGCGGGGGCCCCACATAGGGTTTATGGCCCCAATAAACCCCACAGGCGGGGCCCCTTTCAAAGTTTATTTTCCCCAATTTTTACAGCACATTCGGGGCCCTACATAGTTCATGGCCCCCAAAAATACACCAACCCTGGGGGTTATACATAGCTCTTGGCTTCCCCAAATTTCACAACAATGTGGGGGCCCCTGCATTTTTTTTCATTTGGGCCTCAATATAACCCCAGTGTGGGGGGGCCCCACATAGTTCATGGCCCCAAAAATACACCCAAAATGCGGGCCAATACATAGTTCAAGGTCCCAATATAACCCTAGTTCGGGGCCTCTACATGGTGCCCCAAAATACACCACTGTGGGGGGCCCCTAAATAATTTAAAAGGGTCCAATATACACCACAATGCATTCCACTTCATAGTTCAAGGGGTCCCAAAATAAAACAAAAAATGTAAGGCCCCCCTTTTTAGTTTTATGGCCCCAATATATACACAGGGGGGGGCCCAAAAAAAGTTTTTTGGAAAACCCCTAAAGAAGCATTAAAGCTATTTCAATACATGAAAAAAAAATTTACATTTTTAGTTCACCAATTTTGGGTCAAAAAAATGCTTAAGGCCCCCCCCGGTTTTTCCCCCAAAGGGGTCTCAAGGCGGGGGGGTCCTACTCAAAATTTTTTAAACCCCCACTTGAGTCAAAAATTTAAATTGCTTTTAATTTATATAAGGAGGAATGGGGTGCCTCTTTCTTTGGTTTTCTTGTCCCCTTTGTAAAGATAGATAAATAAAATGCCATCCTGTAAAAAGAAAACTACATTTCCCCAAACAATTAATAATAATATATGCCCCCCCGTAATAATATTGGGCCCCCTTTAGGCCAAAATACCCCCCAGTAATATGCCCCCCATTTAATATGGCCCCAGTATATGCCCCAAAAGTAATATTTCCCCCGTAATTTTGCCCCCCCATTTAAATTTGCCCCCCCATAATAAGCTCCAAAGTAATATTCCCCCCCATAATATGCCCCCTGTTAAAGTCCCCATAGAATATGCCCCCCCAGTAATATCCCCTTTTTAATTTTGCCCCCCGTAAAAATTTACACTCCAGTAATATCCCCCCGTAAAAGCCCCCCAGAAATATCCCCTCCAGTTTTAAAATCCCCAAAAGTAATATGCTCCATTTAAAATGCCCCTCCAGTAAAATTCCCTACCCGAATATGCCCCTCCAGTTATGCCCCAAATAATATTTCCCCCATTAATATCCTGCCAGTAATTGGGGCCCCCCAATATGGCCCCCCAGTAATTTTGACCCCCCCAAAAATAAAGCCCTCCAGTAATATTGATCAGCATTATACATGTATATAATATATGTATGTTTAAATTTGTCTGGGATTTAAAAGATATATTTTCCCCTTTTAGTAAGATAGATTTTTTATATGTCCCCCCGTGGGAGGGGGATCGCTAGGGGAGTTTTATCAGGGGGTCTGCCCCGGATAAAATTTCCCCGGCCCGCCTGAATGTTTCCCTTTCCCCCCCGGGGACCGGGGCCCCCATTCAATATAGTGGGGCACGCCGCAATTTTTTGTTTTCTTTTAGAACTAACGGGGCCCCGGGGGGGGGAGGGGGTTTAAAAATTTTTTTATTGGTTGCCCCCGACCTCCAGCTGGGAAAACCGCTTCCCGCCCGTTTTCCCCAAGGTCAGGAGGAAAAGGGAGGTTTTCATCCTTTTTGGCCCCCGGGGCCCCTTCCCGCTCAGTGCGCGCTGCCAGGGGGTTTGGGGGAAAAGCAGCTGCGATAAATTTCATGCTGTAGGGCGTCAAAAAAAGAGGAGGAGGAGCGAGGCTGCAAAACAACCGGGCACCGCGCCTGCATGCCCCCTCCTCTACTGCCCGCCGGGGTAGTAAAAAGGTCCCAAAGGGGGCCCCCCAACCACAAAAATTAATTGCTAAAGAGCCACCTGCACAGGGATTGGGGTGGCCCGGATAGCAGCCTTATACCCACCGAAAAAATAAGGAGCCAGGGCCCCTTGTGAGGGCAGCCCGAAAGTTATTGCTGCACTAAACCTGGGGAAGACAAAGTTTCAAGCAGTGTGATTGCCGCTAACTGCTCCCCCCCCCGCCGTTATCACTTGTTGATGTATTACCTGAGGACCGGTCCAGTGAAATAAAATTTTTAAAAAAAATGTCGGCCAGCTATGGGCTTTATAGGGCAGAGTTTCAGTGACTGCAGCTCCGGGCCACTGCTCCGGCCCTAAAACCCGACCCTGCCGACACAAGCAGGAGGCTACCGTCACTAAATCACTGTTGTAAACCCCCAATACTGCTAATAAAAAATGAAAAACACTTAGGGGTTGTTTTTACAGGTATTTACACTCCGTGTTACAATGCTTTAAGGATCCTCTTGGGTCTGCTCGTCGGGCCCCCAAGACGGGTCTAACAAATAGTTACTCCATCTCGCTCGCTGTGGTGAACACGGAGGGCGTTCACAATGAGGGAATGCAACTGCGTGATTTTCAAAAGCGCCGCTCGCTCCTCTTGAAAAGAATTGCATGAAGAACTACCTCTGCTCTGCCCCTATATGAGCAGTGATAATCTCAAACTGCTACTTGTTAGATCCTCGGGACCGACAGATCCAAAAAATAAAAAACGCATTAGTAAAATATATTATATGTAGTGGATGGGAACAAAGATAATATATGTTGACCATTGTGTCTCTATTTAATGTATAGTTAGATATACTTCACATATACATATATAAATTACTTACATAATAGGCCACATACTTATATAGTAAGCATGTAAAAGCTTAGGAATTTTCTTTTGGTCATTAAATGTGTTAATCAAAATGGCTGCCTGTATATTTTGTAATAGATCGTCGTGTAATCCAAGATGGCGCGCTAGTCAGAAGTTACACCCTGTGTTCAGACATTCATGAAGCTGTGAGGAGTGGTCCATAATTATGGACGTGCCAATAACCTCACAAACACTACATGTGATGCTTCTTATCTACTCATGTAATTGCAAAGAGGTTATAAAAAACCACCATTTTGTGAATAAAATACAGAAAGCACTTTCACAGCAACAAGGCATGTTGTATTTGTTTTCTCGTGCACCTTTTGTTATTTTTTAAGATAATTTGAAACACCCACAAGGACAAGGATAGCCCCTTGAGGATACCTATCTATTTACAGAGATCGCCTCAAACGTGGCATGGCTTAGATCTGAATTATTACTGAAAACTGAACTGTGAGCTCTACTGCGACACAGATAGAGATAAAGCGCCACACCTTCTGAATATCTGTCCGGTAAGTAAAGTTAAACATTTGCTTATCCACAGATTGCTCGTCTAGTGGAGCTGTACTATTTTCTTTCGTTAATTGTTAGATCAACGACTGACAGGAACAAGTCGGCCCATGCTATTGAACTATGACCTGTCAAATTACTCTTGTGGGTATTTATCTGTTTTATTGTATTGAAATCGGTTTTTTTTTAAACTGATTGAAAGCAAAGCTGGAAAGCAAAGGTGGTTGAAGTCACTGAGGAATCACCGGAGCCGAAAGCCCTAGAGGCAACTCAGTGATTTATAGAATCTCCCATGGGAATAATTATTATATCTAAATATTAATTATTATTTATTTTAAAGCGCCATTGATTTCCAGGCGCTGTACAATCGAGGGGGTTACATACATTACATAAGACAACACATACAGTGATAAGTTAATGACATTGGGCACGACAGAAGGAGAGAGAACCTACCGCAGGGCTTACAATCTACACTGCCAGAGGGAAGAGACAGAGGCCAGAGGGGCAGATGAAAACACGGGAATTCTGAGTCTGCTCGAGAGTATAACGGTTCACTGGCTTGGGGAGAAAAAGCTCATTGTAAAAATGAGAATTCTTTGATGTGGATTCATGAATTCAGGCTTTCCTTGTGTAGAGGAAGGCTGAGAAGCTGCCTGAAATCGTTTTTTTTTAAACATTTTGATACGTCGGTCGTCTGTGAGTCTGTAGTGTGTGTCCTGCAGATAGAACAAAGAAGTTTTGGTATATAAGTTTTTGAGTTTAGTGCCAAGCGCCATCTGCTGTTTGAGATGTAAGAAATTAATAAGATCACATTGTTGATAGGAAGAATTAATTGAAGTAGTCTGAAGAATTGCAATAGCTGAAGTGTGATTTTATGACCTCAGAAAGTATTTGTGATAAAGAATGGAAAGTCTGAGGTTTGATACAAAAGAAGGTAGATTAAGATTTTGGAATGTTATGTTGATCTGATGCAGTACAAGTGTAACTATATGAGGCTAAAGAAGTGGGCCCCTGGGGGTGCAGCTGCCTATGTGTAGTTCATCCCCCAAGAATTTTTCTGAAACAAAGGAAATGTGAATATTGTGCCGACGCCCTAATTGCGAGGGGACTTGGGGGTGGGAGAGCACAAGTCAGGGTGTAGACAGAACTGCTGCAAGAATAGGAACCACCCCCCCAAAGGCACCCCTTTCACAAGTCACCCTGCCCCCTGTAGCCACACCTAACGCTCAGCCCTGCCCAGTACACCCAGACTACCTAACTTCCCTTAGTGCCACTGCCCGCCCCTTCCATGTCACTTCACTCCAGCCCCGCCCTACTGCTCCCATAGGATTCACATCCTCTTCCTTCTGGTTAATGCCCGCCCTTCTGGGTCACCACTTTCACTCCGGACCAAAGATGGTGAACAGTTACGGTATGTCCAATTAGGACAGATACTGGGATATGTGACCAGACCCAGCCAGCCCTACAGTGGAAACCTCCATTACGGAGGAAAATACGAATGAAGCAGGCTCTAACACATGAGGATGACAGGAACATGATAGAAAGAAGAAACACGGAAAAATGAGCTCATAGGACAATCAAGCAAATATCCTTGCTGCTCGCGGGGGCACAGCAAACCCCAGGAAGCTCACTGGAGGAGTAGTCAGCTGACCAGTGGAGAGGGCTCAGGAACTGACTACGGCAGACCCCCTTATCCTCACAGCCTCACTGGCAAGGGGGAGGTCGAAGGCCCGAACTTATTAAGTTTACAATCCCACCGAGTCAAGGTCGTCTAAACAAGTGAAAATACTGACACTGAAAACAATAACCTATGTCCTATTACCGAAAGATTATGGTCTTTGTCAGAGGTAAAGCAGGGGATTCAGATCGGGCCCATTGTGCCAAATCCCTCACAGCCTGTCAGATATGATGAGGTCACTGCTGCCTCCAGAGTCAATGTGTGAACAGCTGAAACATGGGCTGGGGACAGACTTCAGATCACATTGACACTGACAACTTCACTCAGATAAAAGGGAAACAGTGAAGAAATATCAGATGTTCTCTGATTTAGGATCTCCTCCCGTTTGAGAAGCCGCAGGCTCCGGATCTGACATGCCTTTGTGATGGCCTGCTGGAACCCATCAAGAAGCAGATGAAGATGGTTCGGCCTTATACAAACTCTAACAGTTTGATGTGTGCTTCAGTTCAAAAGGCATCGAGAGCAATCTGCCGACGGATATGTGTGATGATAGCCTCTCCTGGGATGGTTGCTGACATGTGAAGACCCTGGAGCTTACAATCAAGCCAAGACCCCGCTTACTCTTGAACTGCACCAAGCAGAACACTGCCCCCCCCCACCCTCTGCAAAACAAGAAGAGGAACACCACAACTAGATACTCAACCCTGCTCCTATGTCCGTCCTATCCTGAAGCCACATCCATTAGGCCAGGATTCCACTCTGCAATTCTGGATGAGGCAGTGGATACAACTCCTCCACCTTGAGAAGATGGCTTGAGTCCTCCAGTAGCTGAAGAAAGCTAGTCCAAGTGCTCCCTGCACTAGCATCCCGGCCTACCAAAGACCTTCAAGCTCTTGTATCGGAAAGGGAAGACATGCCCTGGAGTTCTAGCGCAGAGGCCCAGGAGGCCGAAACAGACCAGTTTGATAATACTCTGCAAGACAGGACCCAGCTGCAAGGAGGACCTTCCATTTACAAGCTGTAGTGGCAGCCCAAGTGCTGCTGGACAAGACAGCGGATATCGTAGTCAGGAACGCTCCCTCTCCTTCAGGCTCCAGGTGGACATCTCTGCCATTCTACCTCTGCCGATTAAACGTCACTCTGCTGCGCTGTTGTTTCTCATCCAGCCACCTTAACTTTCCCTTTCTCAAGGGGGAATGAGATGAAGAGAGGAATTGAAGAATCCGGTCACATGAGAAAGCCATGATTGCTTAGAAATCATGAAGATGTTGACAACATGGGATATGCCGTGAGCACATCACACGCAGTGTTGGAGCAAGAAGTCCTGCCATTTGCATAAGTAAGCCAAGAAGACGGCAGCATACTTTTGGCAGAGCAAAATGGCCAACATATTTACGGACTCAAATACGCTTTTCAGAGAGTCGCCCATGACTTGTGGACCTTATTGGAACACGAGGATTTCTCACGCTCGGGAAACCCCATGAAAACATGACAAGCCATTCAGTCCTGATGGGATCACTGCTGCTGCCACGGAAAGTGGCCATACTAAAATGAAGCACATGGAACTGAATACAGAAGACGAAAACACTTGCTGACAAAGAGCCACAAAGGCCCAGAGTAGAAAGGGGAAGCAAGTCAGCTGTCATGGTCAGGAGGAAACTCACACAACCTGCAAGAAGGAGACTCTGGCCAAGATGCAAGAACAAGCTCCACTGGAAGAAAAAAAGCAGAAAAAAAAAGAAGGGACCAAGAAGAATGAAGAAGACGGGCTATATGGAGTAAGGAGGCGACCCAGCTTGCCATGGGCGCTATACCCAGCGTAGTGCATTGGGCACATGAAACCGCATGCCCTGACCAACATCTCCCATAGCGTGGTTAGATCAGGGCACAGCACCGGGATAGTATCTCTCTCGCCCTATGAATCCTTTAGGAGAGGCATGCCCCAAGCTAAGGTGCATATTCCCTCAGAGTTTAGCTACAAAATGATGCTAGACCTCTTATGTGATGCAGTGTTTAAAGAGTTTTTGCTAAGGCTTTCTAGAGTTTTCATCCAGATCCAGACTTAGACTTGCTGCTCATAAGCTACAAGCTGGAGACTGGTTAAGTGAAGAAGTTTTGTGTTAAAACCCTAGAGCCGAGGTTTGAGCCGCACCAAGTCCTGCTAACCACGACCACATCTGTCAAGGTGCAGGAAAGCCCAACTGGAATCCACGCTTCACACTGCAAAGATCCTCCAACCCCCAAATGAGGCAGATACTAGCGTTTACTGATGTTAAGTATTATGTTCGTTAACTCTTGTCAGAACCCATGCATATATTGGTGGTGATGAATAGTCTGGATCCTCTTGCTATTATGGGGTGCTTGGGTTTGGAACACAGGGAAAGACGGGGTATAGACAGAGACAGCCGTAAAGTTGAAAACACAACGGAACCTCTACTCACTAGATGAGGTTATAAAAACAGGAACCTGTCGAGATAGGGAATACCAGCAGAAAAGTATTCCCTAACGCTAAACTATTGAAGACCCTCAGCAGACTGATGGAGGCATATATGTCCTGGGAGGCTACTACCTATTACATATATATTGCACAACATTAGTAAGGGAATGATCACACAGCATACTTGGGGGTCGTACCTCGATGCGTAATTGCGCTGCAATATGCCTGATGTATGGCCCACAATTATGGTAAAAACACAGCTCTGAGTGCCATGAATTTACAACTAGCCCGGAAGGTGAAGCTGAAGTGGCAGCATGCTCTATGAATTCATTTTAGGGATATGTTCACATGGGCTTTTCATACATAAAACAATCCAACACATACCCATAGGTTGCGTGTTTGGATACATTTCTGGGACTGCAAAACAATAGTTTTTAAATATGTTTTGTGATGCGTAAAACGATCCAGAATTGACATGTCAGTCCTGTGATCAGTTTTGTCTAACGCATCACAAAGGCCTATGTAAAACACATCACATCTGAACAGTGATATATATTTTATAATACGTTTTGGGGTCCATTTTTCAGTACGGAAAACATATTGCCAAACAGCTTTTGATATCGCCAACTGGTATAGATTTTTAGTGTTATAATCCATATGTTATATTCGCAAAATAAATATAGAATAAAACCCATGCATAATGCATTTTTCCTATCGTTCTAAGACAGCACACAATGGATTACTTCCCCCTAGGTACAACTAGAGAGACAGTTAACATGCAGTAATTGAACTAATTAATCTTAAGTGTTGCCCTATAAAGCCTGCTGGAAGCACCTCACCACCATATTTTTGTCTCTCTTCAGGAAATGAGACAGAGTACCTTTAATATATATCGCTTTTCATTCAGCTGTACACTGGGATTCCACATTGTATGTGCATCCTGAATTTACTCTTAGACCACTGCTTAACTGTTCTACGACTAAATGAAGCAGTCCTATAATAGGGGGCTGGGAGCCTTAACTTTGGAATAGGGAAAGCTCTGTGCTTTTTTTTTTTCGTCATAATATGTATATATATATATATGAAAAAAAAATAAAAAGCAGGAGCACATACAATGTGGATCCCCAGTGTACTGCTGAATGAAAAGCTGTACCAAACGTCTGTGCTTCCTCTACAGTGGCATCCTTACCGTGTAGCCAGGTCCTTAGTATTTGGCTCAGCCGTAACCCAAGATCTGCAAGAGGAGGTCTCAAGGAAGGTATCTCTGGAAGTACATTCCTCTAATATTGGGAAGTTTCTTCTAGTCCCTCTAATATCAAACTGCTTCAAGGAGACCTTAGGGGTAAACTAGGTCTGGAACATTCCATCCTAAAACCATTTCTGCAATCTACGTTCCAACCAATCATCCACGATAATCTCTGTTAGCTCACGATGACAGTGTTTTGCCAGCATACCCGGGCCAAAGCTTATATCCATTCCCTCAGGCCAACATCTTGTCCTCCTGGAGAGAAGCAACGTTCCCTAGACACTGGAATAACTATGAGTACACCTGAGACAGATTAAATGGTGGTAGACCCAAACACACTGAGCAAGGTAGAACCATTACTCTCAACAAGAGGATGCCTCTCTTTGGGCTTGGTTCCATGTACAAGGCCCACTGTCAGCAAATGTGTCTCCTCAGAACAGAGCTATCTTCCATCCTAATAACTGAGATCCCTCAAGTTACTTTGTACAGTTTCAGCCCATCCTATGTCAATCCGAATGTCCTCGTACAAACAGATCTGGTATCGGTTTATTACCAAACAAACAAGGGGGCACCAAAAGCCCCTCTCTTTTTCAGATAAGGCTGAGCTTTTTTGGATAGGAGTAGAAAAAAATCTCTACAACATTTTCCGCTTTGCGCTTTTCGAGCCCCTCTCCTCAATGGGGACGCAGTTGGGCTCAGCGGTTTTTTCCCTGCCCCCCCAAGTTTTGGGGTTAAACCCCCAAAATTTTAAACCCAAATTACTTGCAGGAGGGGATACCCCGACCGGGGAATGTCAGGGCAACCCCAGACAATGCAAAACAAAACACTTTGTTTCCCTCTCACCCCCAGGGGCCCCCCTGTAGCAATAGAGGGGTTTGTAAATCATTTTGGAAAAAAAATTTTAATTTAGGTATTTCTTCCCCTTTTTTTTTGGGTCCCAAGAGTCCTCTGGGAAGTTTTCTAGATGAAAAAACCAAAAGGGCATAGCGGTTTTATCCCGGGCCCCTCGGGCCCCGGTTCTCTCTCGTATTGTCACAAAACAAGGGACAGTTTTCAAACAAACTACCGGGACCTCCAAACTCAAAAACGGCAGGCCCAATTCCTCAAGTTAAACAAGCCCCAAACTGAGGGCCCTTGGGAGGTTTGAACGGGAAAATTTAAACAACATTCGGGTCTCCAGACAAGTTTTTAAAAACCCCTTTTGGGCTGCTAGAATCCCCTGCAACTATATCTTTTTTAAAAACAGGTTTTGGGAGAATCACAAAGGGGGGCCCCTCAAAAGGGAAAAGTCTCTGCTGCCCTCCAAACTTTTGGGGGGGTTCTGACACGGTTTTCCCTTAAAGGAAGGCTTAAAATAAAGGCCTAAAATACAATACATTGAAGGTCCACTTCACAGAAATTTAAAGGGGATTGTCTCCCTAAAATTTTTTCATAGGACCCAATGAATGAAATACCTGTCCTTCCGGGTTCAACTGACTGAAAATTAGCATCCCAATCCATGCAGAGGGCCGCCAAACAAAAATTTTCGGGGCCCCCCCTCACTAAAGCGCCTGGGGCCCCCTGTAAAACCCCCCCCCTAAAATTTCCCCAAACCCCCCCGGCCAGCCCCGCCCAAAAACCCCTGTTACTCAACCCAAAAAAAAAATGAAATTTGCCCCATTTTTTTTTGTTTTTAATTCTTTTTAAATTTTACAACATACATTTTAAATTTTTTTTGTGGATCAAAAAGTAAACAAGGCAACAAATACCAGGGCATGACACCACGTAAACCACTAAAATTTTTTACTGACCAAAACCAGCAAAACCAAGCCCAAATAAAACCAAACAAAAAAAAAATTAAAAATAAAAAAAAAAAAACCCCCCATATATCACACATAGGGGAAACTAATACCACTATAATGTTACTGGACAAAAACCGGGAAACCAAAAACCAAAAAAAAAACCAAAAAAAAACTAAATAATCCCGCCAAAAATATCACTACATATGGTGACTAATACCCAAAAATGTTATTTGACAAACCAGAAACCAAGCCCAAAATAAAACCAAAAAAAAGCCCAAAATAAAAACGCCATATATAAACTACAAAAGGTGACTTATCCCAAATAAAAAATTTTTACTGACCAAAACCAGCAAAAACCAAGACCAAAAAAACCCCAAACAAAAGACCAAAAAATCCGCCAAATATCCTACATATGGTGACTTTAAACCATTTTATTTTTGTTATTTGACAAAACCATTATCCCAAACCAATAAAACCCAAACGAAAGCCCAAAAATACCGCCATAAAATTCACACAAAAGGTGACTTATACCACTATAATGTTACGACTAAACCGGGATCCCAAAGCCCAAAATAAAACCAAACAAAAGACCAAATAATACCCCCCATATTTTCAAAACATATGGTAAATTATCCCACTATAATTTTTTACGACTAAACCATTTTCCCAAAACCCAAATAAAACCAAACAAAAGACTAAATAATACCGGCCTAAATCACGACATATGGGGGACTTAAACCACTATAATGTTACTGACAAAAAACCTTTAAAAAACCAAGACCAAAAAAAAACCAAAAAAAAAGACTAAATAATACCCCATATATCACTACATATGGGATTAAACCACTATAATTTAAGTAAAACTAAACCATTTATACCAAGACCAATAAAACCAAAAAAAAAGGGACTAAAAAAATACCGCCATATATCCCTCCCTATGGTGACTTAAACCCTAAAAATTTCCCTGACTAAACCAGTATCCCAAAAACCAAAAAAACCCAAACAAAAACTAAAAAAATCCCCCGCCATATATCACTACATATGGTGACTTAAACCACTAAAAGGGTTTACTGACAAAACCCATTAAACCAAGCCCAAATAAAACCAAACAAAAGACTAAATAATACTCCCAAATTTTCCACTCCCAAAATGGTGACTAATACCACAAAAATGTTACTGACTAAACCAGTACACAAAAGCCGATAAAACCAATAACACCTATATAAAAAAGAAAAGTAATCCCCGCAATTTTTCCCAAACATAACTCCACCAAAAGGGATGCAGAATAAGGGCCAAAATTTAATATTTACGAATATAATCCAATACAATAACCCCCAATATTCCCACCATACATTGACCAAAAAGGGGGGAAATGAAAGAAAACAGCCCTTTGGTCTAAATCTCACTTTTTTTGGCCCAAAGCAACCAATCAGAGCCCAAAAGAAACCCAATCAGAGTGCCCCTTTCCCATTTTTTCAGAGCACCAAATGAAATGACCTGTTTGGGTTGTTAACCTGTTTTGGTTGCTAGGGGAAAACAAAGAAATTCCTACACCCTAAAACAGTTTTCATACATGTGTTGATTAAGTTAAAAACGGTGCATTTTTACATTTAGTGACTCACAGGGACATCTAAATAATCGCTTTCTTTCCCTCCCCCTTTCCCCAACCGGGGTCCCGGCCCCCAAGAGGACTTACAACACAAACACCTGACACCGTCACTTTATCATAATCCCCCCGGGTTCCCCCCACCATTTTACAAACCCCCCCCACCCCTAGTCCCCCCAAATTGTAAAAAAATTACCCATTTGGTGCACGGTCGTTAATTTTATGGGGTCCCCTGTAGGTGGGTAATAGTGGGCCCCGCGTAGGTATAGCCAGGTTTTAAGGCCCACCGGGGGGGAAAGGGAAAATTTGAGTGGGGCCCCACATGGGAAAAAAATTGTAGGGCCCCACTCAAGTTTTCCCTTCCTCCCCCCCGCTGTTGGGGGCCCCTTTAAGGGCCTCCTCTCCCCACCCGGGTTTTGGGAGGGCCCCACAAATCCAAACGGGCTTTACGGGCCCCCCCAGGGGGCCCGATCAAGACCCCCAAGATTTGGGGGCCCCGCCAAAGGCCCCGGGATTTTTTGGGGGTCCAATTTAAGGCTCCTAAGATTTGTGGGGGGTCTTTCCTTTAACACCCCAAAAAAACTTTGTGGCCCCAAAATGGGGGCCCCCAAATTTCCAGGGCCCCGAGTGCGGGGCCCCCCCGAATGCCCCTTTGGGCCCCCAGTTCGACCCCCAAAGAATGCCAGGGGCCCCGAGTGCCCGGGCCCCCCGAAAGCCAGGGGCCCCGAGTCGGCCCCCACAATGGCCCGGGGCCCCGGGGAGCGGCCCCCCCCGAATGGCCCCGGGGACCCCCAAAAGCGGCCCCACAATGCCAGGGGGAAACCCGATTTTCGGCCCCACGAAGGGCCCGGGGCCCCCGATTTCCGGCCCCCAATGCCAGGGGGCCCCCCAGTGGGGCCCCACAGGACTGGGAATTTGGGCCCCATCCCTGTGGTGGAAATGGGGGCTGGGGCTGCCCGGTTGAGAAAGCACATAAAACTTTACATCTTTTTGTGTCCTTACTTCAGCGTGCAAGGAAACCCCTGTTTCATCGGGCCCCTTCCCCCCGTTCCCCTTTTGGGTGGGGGCGTGACCCTCAATCTCTGCTGGCAAAACCAAAGGGGGGGGGCCGACTGCTCCCTGCACAGGAGGCTGCCTGCACGCTGAAGTAAGTGACACTGTAAGTGCACAGCAGCGTGGCCTCCCCGACCCCCCGGGGCCCCACGGACACGCTAGCGGGGTGATATGGTATGGAGAGCAGGCCAGTGGTCTGCTCTCCCTTCCATTAGTGTGGAGCAAGGGGGCGGAGCCTGGCGCCGGCGGCGGGCCCCCCCTTGCCTCACAGTCTGGCCAGGCCCGGTACAGGAGTACTGGTTGTACCCCCGTATCGGCGGCCCTGGATCCATGCTGTATTCAACTCTGTGTTTTCAGTTGCTAATTAGTTCAGATTAGCTCAAAAGCTTCTCAGAAACTGCTAGCAGGACTTTTTATCTGATCCCTCAAACAAAAGCCCTAATTACAGCGCTGTTTACTTTAGATAAATCAAGCTTTTTACTGCCCAGCAGCACAGAGGCTGCTGTGACCTGTGTGATGACATCACTCACTGCTATCTCATAGAACAAACAGCAAGGGGGAGAGATGTTTACAGGTCGGTTACTGAGGGAACTGAAATAGCCAGGGAGCTGATTATTTCACTTTTATCTCCTTAACAAAAACAGATGAACAAAGCAATATATTTGGAAAATGTCTTTATTTTGTGTTCCCTGCAATTTGAAAGCTATTCTTTGTGGCGAGACAACCCCTTTAAGGCTCAGTTGGAATCAAGAGTTTCAAACCAATCACTGGTCAGAAGATTCTTCAAAAGTAGTCAGAAATCTTAAACGGATGGTGCATAATCCCATACCAGCATGAAACTTGTCACTGGTTCTGAAGCCCTTAACCGGTCCACCCTTTGACCCCATGCTACAGTCTAGTCTCAAATATATATCACTTTAAAGCACTTTTCGTAGTGGCCATTACTTCAGCAAAAAGGTTAAGGGGAACTACAAGCTCTCTCCTGTAGAGAACCGTATCTGAGAAACCAACAGGATTGGCTTATGCTGCGCACTATGCCAGGGTTTCTTCCAAAAGTGACTTCAACATCTAACATTAACCAAGAGATTGTTCTCCCGCTGTTCTCTCCGAATCCAGTGGATAAAAAACAGATTTTGTAAACACTGGATATGAGAAGAGCGGTGCTCAATTATCTACAAGCTACTCAACCATTCAGATTGGAAGAAGCATTGTTTCTACAATTTCATGGCAATAGGAAAGGTCACAAAGCCAGTAGGGCTACTCTGGCCCGCTGAAATAATAGGTCATAAAATAATGTTACAGTATTCTGGGTCAAGATTCACCTCTTCATCTCCGGGCTCATTTCACCAGATCCACTTCGGCATCCTGGGCAGAGTTTGGCCAAGTGCCTTTAGATCACACTTGTGAGGTGCCAACAGGGTCTACCCCATCCCCTTTGTAAAGCTACAGTTGGTGCCTTTCTGCAAATTTTCAATGTGGTAAAATTAAAACTCGGAAAGCTTCGAGGCCCCCCCCCTTTAGTATTCTTTTTAAAATCCCAAGGGTTGCTCCTTAGGCGATCAAAATTTCTTTTTCCCTGAGTCCGTGCAGCACAGCTTTCCCCACCCAGATTAATTTCCTTCATTGCTCTTACAATACGGGTGTGAGGGCTTCCGCCAGGCTTTATGGGAAAACCTAAGTGATTAATTATTCAATTCTGCTTGTTAAAACCCTGTCCCCCCTAGTTGTACCGGGGGGAAAAATAATCCAAGGTTGCTGCCTCGCCACCCAGGAAAAAGACATTTGGGTAAGAAAAATTCCACTTTCTGTTCATCCCCCCCACAAAATTTGTTATTAATTTTCCAAAACTATATGTCCCCAATAAAATAAAAAGAATCCCCAATTTTCCGCAAACAAAAAGCACTAAACCCCTTTCCATCCACAGAAAAATAAGTGTTAGCTCCAAAAATAATGTGACATAAAAACATGTTTTTTTTATTTGTTTTGAAAAAGCATTTTTAAGAGACAAATCCAATTTATTCACGTTATGTGATGATTGTAAAAATAAGAGATACGACCTGGGGTATATAATGCAAATGGCCAGGCTTTTCCCTTTTTTTCTTTGGGTATATAAAAAGGGTTTGTCCCTGTACCATACCCAGGGACCCACCATTTTGCCTGAACTCCCACTCCCACTTTCAGGTTCCACCCAACACTAGGACAGGCTCAGGCTCCAATAAGCCCAAGGGCATGAACCCTTCCCCCGTGGACAGCAAAAAAATTGAAAAGGAAAGGAACGGATCCTGGGGAGGTCCTTTTAAACAGGGGGGGCATCCAGGGGGTTTATCACTTTTTTTCCCCACAGCCTTCCCCTAATTCAATGAATTTTCTTCAGACAGACAACCCTTAAAGTAAAAAATCTTTTCTGTGGCAGCTCCCAAGCAGACACCAAACACCAAAAACCTTTTTAAAAAATAGTGGTCACAGCCAGAAAAAACCCTTTCTAAGGGAGGGGGGGCCCAAAAGCGATTTTTAACCCGGCCATGAGGCGTTCTACGCTCGGGTCCCGACAGACAGCCAAAAGGACTTGGGGCAGGCCCAGCTTCTTGAAGTGAAATAAGTAACTGGGGTGCAAAAAGTTAACGCAGCTGAGCTCGGGGGTCACACTGACCCAAGGTGAAGCCTATATTATATTCATCCCCTGTGGGTCACTTTATATAATCTGACCCCAGGGCTGATAAAAAAAATATGACTGTCATTTTCTGTGGTCATTGTGACCCCCGAGCTGACCCGGGGGTCACTAAATTTTTAAATTTTTTCGGGGCACAATCCTCGGAAAAAAATGCCTGTCTCCAGGCCTCTGCGGGGGCCGGGACCGACGGTTCTTTAGCTGTATGGCTCCTCGGGGTCTGGCAGGATTATTTACCCTTTAAAGTAAATTTTGGTTTTGGGGTTTTTTTGGAGTTTTTTTAGTCCCCAATCACTGGGAGCAATTTGCAGGGTTTGATTTCATTGACGGACGCTGAGGGAGAAGGTTAGGGAATATGCAAAAAAATTTGTGCGGGAACAAAAGGTTTTTTCCCTCTTTAAACAAGTTGCAGTTCAAAAGAGGTTAAAAAATTTCCCGTGTAAACCCAAACCCCTAAAGAGCAAAATTCACATACCCCCGGGGGTCCCGAGTTTTAGGACCCCGCAAGCCCTGCTTTACCTGTGCAAAATAGGTCGGGAATAACGGGATTTTGGCAGTTTAGAGTGAAATAAAACACTATTGCATACAAACAGGTCCTAGCACTTTCCTGGCTGATAGGTGGGGAATGAACAGGAAATAAAGGCATTTAGAGGGAAATAATGCTTTCCATAAAACAGGTGCCTAGCACTTTACCTTTTCATATGGGGGGGAAATGAAAAGGTTTAAAAGGCTTTTTGGGTAAAATAAACACATTTTCCACCCCCAAACAGGTCCTAGACTTTACCTGTGCATGTATGGGGAATGAACAATATATAGGCAGTTTAGAGTAAATAAAACCACTATTCCCACCTCAACAGGTCCCTACACTTTACTGTGCATGATAGGGGGGGATGAACAGGATAATAGGTAGTTTAGAGTGAACGAACACATTTTCCATGAAACAGGTCCCCTAGCACTTTAAGTGCATGATAGGGGGGGGAAAAAGAAATATTGTTAAGGTGGTCCACAAAGGGGAGACCTTTAGTTTTTGGGATGGATGAAGAGCCGGACCGCGGACAAAAGGTACACAATCCCCAAAAAGGCTCTAGGGGAAAATGAAAATTTTATTCATAGAAATCTTTTAATTTTACCCCTAACAGAGGGCGTTTCTCTGACTTGCATAATATGCTAAGTTTTTTAATCACATACCAGTTTAGGTTAAAAAAGTTTTATAAGAACATTTTATCCATAATGCCTTTCTAGCAGTAATCAACATTTCTTTTCCTTTATTGAAGGAAATATTTTTTAGTTTATTGATTGATTTCTTACAAAAAAGTTCATTCATACGCAGCTAAAGCAATTACTTGGGAAGGTTTAAAGTTTGCTTTTTTAAAGAGAATCATAGTTTATAATTAATTTCATTAACTTTTAGCCTCCCATGCCCTTAATTTTTCATATACCAACAAAATAGGCAGTTTAGAGGGAAATAAACTGTCCACATAACAGGGCCTAGCACTTTACCTGGCATGGTAGGGGGGGGAATAAAAATGAGAATAGGCAGTTTAGGGAAATGAACACATGTTCCACATAAACGGTGCCTAGCACTTTACCCCGGCATGATAGGGGGGAGGAACAAAATACAGGCAGAATAGGTGAAATTAACACAATTTTTACAAACAGGTGCTAGCACTTACCTGTGCAGTTGGGAAATTAACATTATTTGGCAGTTTTAAACTAAATAACACTTCCCTAGAAAAAGGGGCTTAAGTTTCCCGTCAGATAGGTGGGGGAAAGAAAAGGGTTTAACATTTTTAAAGTGAAAAAGAAGCTTTCCCTAAAATAGGTATGAGCAGTTGCCGGGGATTGTTTGGGTGGAAAAGTGTTCATTTCACTTTTTTAAACGCCTATAAAATCCTGTTTATTCCCACCTATCATCACAGGGAAAGTTCTAGCGGTTCAATAAAAATGTTTATTTTCACTTAAAAGCCCCTATATCATGTTTTTATTAAAAATGCACAGGAAGTGCAGACCTGTTCTTATAGAATGGTTCATTTCCCTTTAAAATGCCAATATATCTGTTCTTCCCCACCATCGCACAGGTAAAGTTCTAGGACCTGTTTCTATGGAAAATTTTTGTTAAATTTTACTTTTTAAAATTTCCTATTATTTCCCGATCCATCCCCAAAACCATCACAGGTTTAAAATGCAGGCACCGTTTTATGGAATATGTGTTCATTTCACTCTATTCTGCTATATACATGTTCATTTTTCCCCATATCATGAATAAAGTTCAGGCACCTGTTTTTTATGGAATTTGGTTAATTTCACTTTAAACTGCCTTTTCCCCGATCAATCCCCACGTACCGCACAGGAAAGTGCTAGGCCCCTTTTCCCATGGAATTTTGTTTAATTTCATTTTAACTGCCCAAAAATCATGTTATTCCCCATTCATGCACAGGTAAAGTGCAGGCACCTGTTTTTTATGGAAAATGTTTTTCATTTCCTCTAAAACCCTATATCCCCGTTCATTCCCGACCTACCTGACAGTAAAATGCTAGGACCTGTTATATGCAATTGTGTTCATTTCACCTAAACGCCTATATTTCCCTTTTATTACCGACCATCAGCACAGTAAAATGCTAGGCACCTTTTGTATGGGAAAATGTTTAATTTCACTCTAAAATGCCATATATCAAGTTCTTCCCCCCCTATCATCACCGTTAAAGTGCTAGGCACCTTTTTAGGTGAAAAGGGGTTCATTTCACCTATTTGCCCTTTTATCCTGTTCATTCCCGACCTAACTGCACAGGGAAAGTGCTAGACCCCCTGTTTTATGGAAAATTTTTCTTCATTTCACTCTATTCTGCCCAATATCCTGTTCATTCCCCCCTTCATGACAGGTTTAAATGCAGACACCTTTTGTTTGGAAATTGTTCATTTTACTCTAAATACTCCCAAATCCTGTTCTTTCCCCACCTATCTGAAGTAAAGTGCTGGGACCCTTTTTTTATGGAATATGGTTTCATTACCCCATTCTGCCCATAAAATCCTGTTCTTCCCCACCTATCATGCACAGGTAAATCTGACACCGTTTCTAGGGGTAGTTTTCAAATTTTCCCTAAAACTGCCTAAAAAACCGCTCATTCCCCACCAATGTACATAAAATGCTAGCACCTGTTTTATGATATAATTGTTCATTCCACATAAACTTTTTTGATTCTTTTTTAAAACAATCTTTTTTTTACCCTGAAACCTTTTTTACTTCCCATGCACTTTATTACTTAGTAATAATGTTCATTCTTTTTGTTCATGCCTTTTACTATGTCCCTTTTTTTATTCCTTTTAGGCAGGAAAACTCCTACAGTTTTTATTAAGGTATTTTGGGCAAAGCCAGAGATGGATCCATTAGGACCACTTACTATGACCATTCCCTCTTTGTGGGCATGCAGCTCAGGAAGGAATACCCCGTGGTGCGCCCGGCTTGCTGGGTGAGTGAGGGGGGTTCCCCACACATATCCCCCACTGCTGTTTAGATAAAAAGGGGAATATGAAGCCGCTCTGCTGTAGTGAAAGTGTTTGTGAGTGGACAAATAAACATGGGGCTGCGCCTCCAGGGCCCATGATTCAGAGGAAATTTTCCCGGGTTTTAGGGCCTCACATGATGATTCAGCAATTTTTTTTTGGCCAAATGCATCAATTAGCGGAGATGCTGCTTCCTTTCTTTGGAAAAATCTTTTTTCATGGTGCTCAACAGTGACCTTCTTGGGATCACCTAAAAAACACACTGACATTAGGGAATTTTTGGGGGAAAAGGTTGGAATTTTGGTAAAAAAAGTTTTCCCCCCCCCAGAGCAAAACAGTAACAAAAGCATTCCCTGACCAGAACTCGAACTAACAGATGCTAAAGCGCAGGTCACAGTTTTAGAGACCAAAAGGATTGTCTATTAAAAAGATGGGAGCCATGACAAAGCGTAGTGGATTTTGGGGCATTTGGACCCTGAAAGTCAAATGGCAGAAACATTTTTTACCCTTTTTCTTGTCGTGAAAAAATATTTGATACGTTTAAACACAAAAAAAAATTGTAAATATCAAAATAAGCAGATTAGAAAAAAGTAAAAAGCAGTAGAAAAAAAAAATGTTTTTTAGCAAAACTGTCCCCAAAAATTTTGTGAGTAATGAATTTTTTGAGAATATATCTCCTCCACAGACCTTTATAACACTGTCACATCTGACCTTATTTCAGGCTGAGAACGGCTTCTTAAAACAAAATTTGGTGGCAAAGAATGGGAAAAGGGCACATCTCTAAAAACCCAGGGTAAAAAGGAATCACCTCAGCACAGTCAGTTTGTCTGTTTGCTATTGGAGCGGATCTTTCCCCGCGCTTTCCGCTCCATGTATCCAAAACGTTTTAAATTTCACTTCTCACTATGATGTTTTAATCTGGAGCGCGACCTAATTTCCTCTTGCTCTTGGCATGCGTTTAAATGTTCCCTTATTTTATATTTTGGGAGTCGGGGTCGGTCCATTTTTATTACCTCCATCCGCAAAATGGGCTCCAATCCCAAATCCCCAGCCGGGGTTCTCTTTACTCAGATAAGTGTTTCCTTTGTCTTACCGTTTCCTCAAGGCTTCCACTCATAAACGGGGGTCACACTTTCTTGCTCGCCTCCTTGAGCACTGCCTCATAGCAGAAAAAAACAGGGGAAAAGAAATTTTTGGAAATCAGTAAGCAAGAGTTAGTCCTTGTAAAATGGTGAGTCCCCACAAGGAAAGCCTTTAAAAGAAACTTGCTTAAACCAAAAATTAATGCTCATAAATTAAAAAATACCCCACCCCTCCCTAATTTTTACACACTCACCACAATGACAAGGGGCCAAATGTTAGGGGTTTATAAACTCACTCAGTCTAGCCCACCTTTCCAAGGGGAAAATTTAAAATATCCACCCCAACCAGTACACACCCCCCAAACATACAGCTACCCCTTCCCAAAAAAAGAGGGGAAAATCTTTCACCCACAAACACCGCTCACCCCGGTTTAAAAACACTTAACCGACACCCTCCCAGCAGTCTCAGGGGTTTAAAACCCCACTCAAGGGTGTATTCTTTAAACAACAAGGGCCCCAAAATAATTAAAATTTTAAAAACTTTTAAAAACAAACGGGCCAGAGCTTATTGAGTACAAAAGGGGAAGGTCCATTAAAAATGACGCACATCCGGGGGAATTACGTCATAACATGAGGGGGAAAACCCCGAAAAAACCCCCAACACTTACAATTAAAAGAAACTTTTGTTCCTGGGAAAAAAGGGAAATTTGGGGTCAGATACGGCTGAACCCACGCTGGGAACAGGTTTTTTCTTTTTACCAAATTTATGATTGGAAAATCGTTCATATTTTTAGAGCTCCCCTCGGGGCATTTGGGTCAATGTTTTCCCATAATTTTATTAGGATGTTTGTTCCCAAAAACCGGGCCCCTTAGGGGAGGGGAAGAAAACCGGGATCTTTAATTTTATATGTCCTTTGATGACCCTTTAATGTGAAAAAAGTTAGTTTATTGTCAGACCCTTATTACCATCTTTTTAAAAATAAAACTCCAGGCTCCAATTTAAAAAATCACACTTGGAATAACCTGTTACCCCCCGCCTCAATAAACCAGCCTAAGCTTTGACTGGAATTTTGATACCCGTAGGAATTCAACTATAGTATGGAATATACAGAACAATTAAGTCATGGAACATCAGAACAATTTTTAATTAGTGGGCTATACAGAACAATTTTTAATTAGGGGGGGGACTATACAGAACAATTTGAGTCGTGGGTATACAGAACAATTTTTAGTCGGGGGAGATACAGAACAATTTTTAAATCAGTGGAATATACAGAACAAAATTTTTATCGTGAAATATACGAACAATTTATAGTCGGTTTGGGAAAAAACAGAAAATTTAAGTGGTGGAAAATACAGAACTGTCGGGGTCGTTTTCCAACATTTTGGGGGCACCCGTTTTCCGGGGTTTCCCAAAACACATCAGGGGAACTGGGTCGACCCCATAAAACTGGTCAGACACAAAAGGTTTTTGGATCAAAATCTCATTCAGTTCCCCAAACAATTTGGGAAGACAATGCCTTACACCAATTTTTTTTATCGTAATCAAGCAAGCGCGAGCAGTAGAGGGGGGGAACGGACGTATG
>JAODAL010058502.1:0-22049 GCA_025379985.1 Phyllomedusa bahiana
GAAGGGTTTGTTACTTAACTAAATAAAAAAGTTTTCACTTTTTTAAAAGGGTTGTTCACTAAAGGATTGCTTTTTATGTTAAATTCTGAAAAAACAGTCATTTTAAAAAGTGTGTCCTTAAAAAGTGTCCCCTTTTCCTAATACCCCTCTGTATAGCCTGATAGCTCCTGGGTCGCTTAGCTACAGCCTGGGGGTGACATGTATGATCGGGAGTTGCCCATTTTTCTGGTGAAAACTGCGTTTCATGACTCGAACCCCTGTCGGAGCAGGGATGCGATTTTTGGCGAAACCTTCCCCATTTTGGGAGCCCCAAACATAAAGGGGCGTGTAATGGGCGCCGTGGGCGTTTGGGGCGGGACGTGGCAAATTCGAAAACTCCGATGCATGATTCGGGGTCGGCAAAGTGAGGCGCATTGCACGCTGACAGCTCCACAGGCAGACCTGTTGAAGTAGTCTTCGGGGAGAAGTCAAAATGGAGAGGGGAATTATTTTTGTGCGCTCGAGTTTACCTTACAGCGTACCACTACAATAAATAAATTTGCAAGAAAAAAATAAATAATAAGCAAAAAATCCTGTTTGGGGACAAGGCCCCAGCAAGCTTTGTTTTTTAAATACTGAATTGAATTAAATTTCTAAGCAGCCCCAATACTAAAAAATTTGTTGTGATGGAAAATGTGAAAGAAAACACTGTCAACCTTTTGGCAACATTTGCATTGGGTTAGGGGATGTAAAAAACAGTGTATTTTCACAGTTTGCAATAATTTTGTAGGGGAAAATTTTTTTTTTTTGGCGCTAATATATATATTTCATTAAAAGTTATTGTAAAAAAAGTTTTAAAAAACATTGATTTAAATTTTTAACACTTGGTTGGTCGGTTTATTAAGTAATTATTTCTTTGACAAAAGCATTTTTTCTTCATCTTATACTGTGTAATGTTTTTCCCACCCCCCAAATCCGTTCCGGAATTTTAAATTTAAATACATTCCCATTATTTTGATCGTAATACTTCGATTTCCCTAGGTTGCCTTTAACTATTTTTCTTATTTTTAGGCTCATTTTGGGGATGTATTTCGGGCGTAAATTTTGTAAATACGTCCGAAATAAGCCCTGGGGAACAAGAAATCCTGCTTGGGGGAACCACAGGTCCCAGCCAGATGTGCTTGTGGTCTTGTGGGGCATACAAAAAAGAATAAAATGTGAAATTTAAGAAAAAATACATCTTCATTTTTTTGTAAACAATAGACCAAAATGAAATTGTACAAAGTTCTTCATTATTAATAAAACAATAGACCAAAATTCACATCTGTAAACATCCCATGGGCTTTTTTAATGTAAAATTAGTTCAATTCCTTTTTTTTTTTTAAGACCTTTTTAGCTTCTTTCTTTTTTTGGGAGAGTTAAATATATTTGTTTTAATTTTAAAACGATAACTTTTTTAAATTGCAGTCTTTTTTTTCAACTTTGATTTTTTCTTTAGTCATTCTTCCTTTTTAAAGCAATTTATTGCTCTTAAAAACTGTTTAATGATTTTTTCTGTTTTCCCCCCTGTTCGAATCGAAATATGTTAGGCGCATTCCTTTGCCCCAAGTCCCCACTGCGCCTCAAACTGGCAGGGGCAGGAATTTAAACCGCAGTAAGGCACCTCGGGCCCCCATAAATGAGGCTAAATTTATTTAGATGGGCAAAAACGGGGTCTCCCACGCGCAGGTTCATACTGTCCCCCACTGGTGTCCTCAGCGTCGTCCTGCGGCCAGTAGTAGTCAGCAAAGCAATAAAAATCCCGAGTTCAAAAATGAAGCCGAGAAAAACGAATTGGGTAAGATGAATTGATGTGGACCCAAATTTAATACCATTAGTCTTGTATATAATTTTCATAAACCTCCGCATCAGTCATTTTAAAGGGAATATTTTAGGAATAGCAGAGCTGGTAAGTCAATCACTCACATCCCAAACAGGAAGTGTGGTGTCTAAAAAACAACAAATAAAAAGAAGGTAAACGTCTGGAATCTTAGTTATATCCAGTCCCTGCTGTTAAAGGCAGGTGCGGGCTTTAAGAGATGACACTGGCCATGTAAGGAGTTTGCTCCATGATTTGTAGAACAAGGTGCCCTAGAAGTTCACCTACCTCTGCCACCTTTCCCTTTGGTGTAATCACAAAAACAAAAGGGGGGCTCCCACACACTGGGGACAGAGTGCGCGTGCGCCCGGGGCTAAACCCTGGGGGGTCCGGCACGGGCTCGCAGCAGGGGAACTGGTGAGTCTTCAACTCAGAGCACCTGTGACAGTACCTCCCCTTTGGTCCCCTCCTCTTTTTGGGGCCCGGAGGAAACCCCGGGAACTTGTGTTCCAGGATTTGTCCTCCGGCTTCCAAAAACCTTTTTTTGGTCCGAACCCCCTTTCCCGTTATAAAGGAAATGTCGTTTCCCCCATCGTTTTCATGGAAATCCTTTTTTGGTATGACATTTGGGGGTATGAGCTTCAGGCGCCGGGTAGGTAACCTTCCAGGAGAAGCGATTCAGGATAAGTGCTTTCAGCACAAGATGTGAAAGGAGTTCGGAACATGCATCGTGGGAGGAAGACAGAGTTTATAGGCCAAAGGATTTATCTTCTTCAGCACTTCAAAAGGTCCTAGGAAATGAGGGCCCAGTTTATAACTGCTTATCTTTAGGTGAATATATCTAGAGAAAAGCCAGACTTTGTCATCAAGAACGAAGGATGAGGGTGGCCTTCTCTTCTTATCTGCTCGAGCCTTCATTTGGGAAGATGACCACTGCAGAGACTTGAGAGTGTCTTCCCAGATAACCGCAAAATCACGAACCACAAACCAAGTTCGGTTTTTATCTTTTACTTTTGAATACATTTTGCATGTTTTTTTGGATCAGACTTTGCTTGTGCTGGAATTCACATTACTACTGCATCTTTCCCACTGTCGCTTGAATGGGTTTCCCTGTACTGCCTCATACCGTTGGAGCTATCTACATCTTTCTCATGCTCAGGTGTTGTAAGCAAGTCTGCTGGCTTCAGTTGGGATGTCATGTTGCAGGCACAAGAGGTACAGGCTTCCACGAATTCTTTCACATCTTTAATAAGATCGGGCCAACAATAGAAATGGGAAATTAATTGGCATGTTTTTCTTGCAACGGCATGTCCGGCCATCAGAGAGCAATGTCCCCATTTTAGAATTTTTTTCTGGAGCGCAGGACGCACGTGCGTCTTATCCAGAGGAACACGTTGGAGGTCTACTGGAGCTGCGGAGCTAAAACATTCAGGATGAACGACGTGCCAGAGATCTCTTCTATAACATCAGAGGCACAACAAAGGGCACCGGCCTTGACATTCTTCTCCGCAGGACGGAAATGAATGAGGAAATTGAACTGGGAGAAGAAGGACCATCTGGCTTGACGTGGATTTAGTCGCTGGGCCATCTGAAGGTACAAGAGGTTCTTATGGTTGGTGTAAATATTGACTGAATGTCGAGGAGGTGACACCATTCCTCCAAGGCCAGCTTGATGGCCAGTAATTCCCGATCACCGATGGTATAGTTTTTCTCAGCAGGAGAAAACATCTTAGAGAAGAAGCCACATGTAAGGATCTTGCCCTTGGGGCCCTTTTGTGTGAGGACCACCCCAGCCCCACAGATGAGGCATCTACTTCTTGGAAGAAAGGTTTCTCGGAGTCTGGTCGAGACAGAACGGACATGGAGGAGAACGGTGACAGCAGTTTTTGGGCCGAGTTTTGGGCCGATGGACAGCACATAAGCTGTAGGTGCTGAGGAAGCCACGGAAGATGGCTGCTGCTGGATAGAGAGAAGTTGCTGCATCATTACGGTCAGCTGATTGAACTGTTGCACCTGTTGTGCGATCTGTTGTGACTGCTGGGCTACAATGGTAGTGAGGTCAGAGACACTCGGCAGAGGCACCTTGGCGGGATCCATGGCCGGATCGAACTGTAACTGTAACTGGAGTAGTGGATCCACTTTACTACTGCAGGCGATGGTGTAAGCCACACCAGGGAGTGGAGTCTAAGGGGCCGCTGGTTTTCAGTGGCAGCAGAGGTGAGGTGTGGTACAGAATTGCTAGGCTGGTTCGAAGTCGGGGAAGGCAGGAAGGTCAGGACAGGCGGCAAAGGTTCGTGGTCGAGGGACGGAGGCAAATAGGTATGGTACACGGAATAGCAAAGGAACACTATGAAACACTTTCTCTCTAGGCAACAATGGCAGGAAGGGGCATGGTTAAATAGGGTCAGCGTCCAGTGACTACAACTCCGGGAAGCATAGACGTTGGGAATGAGGCTGGGTGTGTAGCCGCACAACGGGACGGAGCTGCAAGTGCACCCGTGACACAAGTGTGGGTTAGATTACAATACATATAACAGTAACACTTATTTTAGTAAAAGATAAATGGGATGAGACTTTTTGTACCCGTATAAAGAATACAGATCATCTTTTGACTTTCAAGTGACTTTGAAGTAATTTTTTGTTCTCCTTAATCTAATTATATAGATTATTTTTGTATAATTTCGTAATATATCTTTTACAGGGTTCAGGGCTCTGTTTTTCTGATACTGAGCTCTCAATAGACTGAATAGACGTAGAGGGAAAAGATGACATTTTCTCTACCTACAGCCAGCACTAGAGGGAGCTCAGGAATTTACTGTACACTGGTTGGATATGAAATTGAACAATAAAGCAGATTTCATTAAGCTTAAGAGGGAGCAAGCATTTTATCATTTAGCTTTATGTGTATGCAGGGGATTTGTGGCTCTCTTAAAAATGATTTAACAGAATAATCACTGTACAATACCAACCTAACGTTCTAATATTGTAGTCATTAACAACAGATGTACTGCTAAATCAATGTTTATTTCAACATCATGATTCACTCTTCTAAGCATTTATATGTTTTGTTATAATTTTTGCAACCCATCAACCAACCCCAGGCTGCTAGAGATGCTTCTTCTTAAAGAAAAAAGTACTAAAAAATATTGTCATTTGTGGTTTCTGGCACTTGGCAATTGTCAATTATATCCCCGGTTACAAATAAGTTAAGAATTAGATAACCTGTAAGAAAAGCGAGATTTGTTACATTCATTTATAATTTCTGCCAGTTCTTGGTCACAATGACCCATCCTTGAACTGATCTTGATATATGATAATTTGCGAGGCTTCACAGTTTATAAGATTTATGTATTGTTCATCCTTGTATACTCTTGCTACTTTATTGAAGTTGTGCAGCATTCAAACCTGTAAATCACATCAGCCCTTCAGGGAAACTTGCAAAGATAAAGGAGACCAGAGCATCAAATTGTATCCTTAGTTTAAAGCACAGAACATGTGTTTATTTTAGACTCTGCTCACGCCACATTTTTTGCATTCTGTTAAAGGTGTCAGGTTTTTTGGGGGTTAAGGCTAAGTCTACACAGCACACAAAAACTTTTCGGCAGTTTTTGTGTTTTGAAACCGCCGGGAAAATCCGATAAATAGCTTTCCATAGATTTAATGCAAAAAAAGACCTGTTTGCCTTTTTTCGTGGCGGGGGGTTTTGGCAGTTGTAGAAATAAGGGTGCCAGTGAAAAATTACTCGAAGTCTATGTAAACTGCGGCGATTTTTGTTTGGGCGTTTTGTAAATTTTTTTGCGCAGAAATTTCACCCAGGGGGTTTACTTTTTGTGCAAAATTACTACACTGCTGAAAACCATTAAAAAAACATCCAAAAGCTTTCCCAAAAGCTGACAAAAAATTTCGCTAAAAACTAAAACCAAAAAAAACCCCCGTGTTTGAAAGTTTTTGAAAAGCTTGAAAAAAAAATTGTTTTATAAAAGGGTTTTTTTGGATTTGGTTTCTGATTTTTTTGTCCTTGTTTTTTTGGCCCTAGAAAATTTACCAACAAAAAAAGCAGAATACAACAATTCACAAAAAAAATGACCAAGCGAAAATTTTTCTGGGGGGAAAAATGGGCCTTTTTTTTTACAATAAAAAATTTATGACACTAAGATGCAACAGGTGCTTTTTTTTCTAAGAAAAAAAAACAGATTGCAAAGAAAAAAAATGTGTGAATCTAGCCTATTTCCTGAACTTTTATCAGAAAGAGAAGGAGAGTTGTCTGTGGTCCAGTATCATCAAGTGGCTGCAAACCACTAGAACCTAACAAGCGCAAATAGGAAAAATTCATCCAGTAAAAACAGACCATGAACGGGGCACCGGCAGAAGTTCGCCATACTTTTAAACAGGCGCATTACAGAACGCCTGCGGCACTTTGCAATGCACATGAGATCGGGGGACGTGCTGGAGGTGTGTCAGTGGTTTATCTAATAAGTGTTGCTTAATAGCTAGAAAAAGTGCTAAATTTGCCCCACAGTAGAAAAGGGTTCATGATTCGGGACATTTTGCAAAATGCAGGAAAAAAAAGGGGTGCTGGGCCAAAATTACGTCGAAAATGTGTACTTGGTGACGTTAAACTTATTTTTGTTTTTTTTTATTTTACATTAAGATGACAACTTTCTCCTGCAAGTCATGAGGGTTGACATCTGGTTTCTTGGATCCATCTTGATTTATCAGAGTATAGAGTGAATGTTCTTTAGGTTTCAGATAATTGTCTTCAATTTGGACAATGTCAGTGAGGATATCTACATAGCGGGGGAAAAAAGACTCAGACCCTGAATGAAAAACTTCAGTTTTTGGGGCCCCTTACTCCAACACTCTGTGGACCAAACAGGCCCCCTTTATTTCGTGACTAATGTCACGTGCGGAAAACTTTTTTATTAACCCTTAACGCCCTTGGGCTATCCTTTACTCCGGTTTTTTGGGGGAAAAGCACCTGGACGTTTGGATACGTTGAGGATCGCGCGAACCAAAACAAGTTCGCGCGTCGGCGGGGTGTCAGCTGTTATTAAGCTGACACCCGCAGCGTCGGCCCCCCCCCGGGTCGCCCCGGGGGGGGGGGGGGTTTTTAACCCCCTTAATTATGGACAATGGGTCGCAATAATAAGAGGACCGGGAGGAGATCCTCCCCCGGTCTCTGTGGGGGGCCCAGTGCCAGGACGGGCGTCGTGCGGCTCCCCCTCCTTACGACACCCCGGAGGCAGAAAAAGGGGCCTTCCGGGTTGTTTGTAGTCACACCCCGGCCTCCCCTGTGGGAGACCCGGCATGTGATGCAGTTGTATGGGAAACCCATCACAGAAAAAGCTATGCACTGATTCCTATTGAATGAGAGTTTAAAAATTTCCTCATTCAAATCCCCTTTTGGGGGAAAAAAGTAAAAAAAAAATTGAAAAAGTAAAAAAAATAAAAAAAAGTGAAAAAAAGAAAAAACACAAAACACGAAAAATAAAAAAAAATACTAACCCCCTTTTCCCCCTTTACAAAGGGCAATCCCCCCAAAAAAAGTAAAAAAATAAAAAAAGTACCCTTTTTTGGGTATGCGGGCGTAAGCCTCCCCTAAAAATCTGTCATTTTAAATTAAACCGTACGGGAACGCCGAAAAAAAAAAAAAAAAACAATAAGGGAAATTAAGTTTTTGTTCATCCCACAAAAAATGGAAAAAAATCGATCAAAAACTCCTAAAACCCAAAGTTGTACCAATTAAAATGTCAGTTATCCGCAAAAAAAAGTCCTTTTTACAGCTTGTATACGGAAAAAAAAAAATTTAGTCTCAGAGATGCGATGCATAAATTTTTGTTTTACAACTAAAAAAATTTTTTTTTTTTTTTTAAAGTGTTCAAAAAAAAAAACTATATAAATAGGGTATGCCATAATCTTTTTAGGCCCCCAAAGGTAAACAACTTATCAGGGATACTCCCCGGTTGGACCCCTTTTAAAAAAATAAAATAAAAAACACTATAGGATTCGTATTTTTTCACCGGCTCCAAAAAATGGTTTAAAAAGCTCAAAAACCTTGTCCCCCAAAAAAGTACTAAAAAAAAACGTCAATCCTCTCGCAAAAAACAAGTCCCTACCAGCTAAAACACAAAAAAATTTAAAAATTTTGGTCTCAAACTAGGTGATCAAAAACGTTTTTCCCTTTTTGAAAAAAAGTGTTTTTTTTGTTTAAAAGCAGTAAAACATAAAAAAAATATACAAAATGGGTAATGGTGTAAAGTATTGACCGGCTGAGTAAAGTACATGTCTATTACCGTACAGTGCCCGCTATAAAAAATAAAAATAAAAAACAAAACCAAGATTTGCTGTTTTTTGTTCAAAAATCTCACAAAAAACCTTAAAAAAAAGTGAAAAGATATATACCTTTAAGGGAAACCAATAAAAATTAATCATCCCAAAAAACAAGCCTTCACAGCTCGACACAGCAAAAAAAAAAAGTTATGGCTTCAAAATAGGCAACATAAAAACGAATTTTTTAAAGACGATTTTATGTGTAAAAGAATAAAAAGAAAAAATTAAAATAAAATCTTATTTTATTACCCCCCCATAGTAAATTATCACATCATTTCACTCACGGAAAGCTGTAAAATTGAAACTAAAAAAAAATGACTAAGCGTTTTTCCCCCATTTTTTTATTGCCCAATGCAAAAAAAAAAAACCCTGTGCATCCCAAAAGCACGTCCCCCGATGAACCTGATGGGTGTTGAAAAAAAATGGGGGGATTTGGAATTTTTTCACGCTGTCTGCACTTTTGGGGGGTTCCAAAAGCCAAATGCCCCCCCCCTTTACGCCCTTTCCATGGCCCCCACAGCATTTAACAAATGTGGGGATTGCCAAACTTGGAAGAAATTGCTTAAAAAAGTTTTACGGTTTTTTTTTTCCAGGATTCCTTGTATATGTGAAAATTTTTAAAATAAAATTGCAGATTATTGGAAAAAAAAATTTTTTTTTTTTTTTCACAGCCTTTTTGCTAAAAAAAATTTGTAATCATTGTGGGTCTATATATCAATGCCCCCCTGGATATATTCCTTTAAAGGGGGGTAGTTTTTCCAAAATGTGGTCCCTTTTTTGGGGGGTTTTTTTAGTTTTTGACCCTTAGGGTGTCCCCAAACCGAAAAGGCGCCTAAATAAAATGTATTGAAAAATGAGAACCCAGGTCGGTAGGTGCCCCCTATTCTGGGGCTTATGGTTTAGCAAATACTGATAGGGCCCCCATATGGGTATCTTAAAACGGCGACCCGGGGGGAATTTTATTTTAAGTTGCTTTACCTGTCCATTTACCGTATTCCGTGAATAAGGATAAAAATGAAATTTGCAAAAAAAGGAATTTTTTTTTCACCTCCCTTTCTTTAATTTTGTGAAATTTCAAAGGGGTTTTCAAACTTTTAAATGTGTTGTAAATAATTGGGTCTATTCTTGATGGCTCACTTTTGGGGTATTAACATGCAGGCCCCCAAAGCCCGTCAAACTGGGTGGTCCCCAAAAAAATGTATATTGCAAATTTTCTGAAAATTGTAGGGAAATTTCTACTAAAAATTTTTTTAAACCTCTAAAGTGTAAAAAAAAAAGGAATTTAAAAAAAAATGCCCCCCATAGTGAAATAGGGGATGCTAGTTTATAAACTTTTTGTGGTGAATAATTATTTCTTGCAGCAGAAATTTTGCAACTTTCAAAATCCTAATTTTTTTCCCAAAATTTTCATGAAATTTTTATATTTTTCACAAACAAAAAAAGGGTTGTATGGGTAAAAAATTTTCTAACTTAAAGCACAATGTGTCACGAGAAAACAATCCTGAAAACAATGGAAAAGGGAAAAATGTCAAAAGTTATTTCCAAAAAAATGGGGCACTGTCAGATTTAAAAATAGGGCGGGGCAGGAAGGCAAAACAGGCTGGGTCTTTTGGGGTTTTTAAAAAGGGGTGTCCAGTAGAAGAAAATTCATTTTCAAAAGGGGCCAAAAAAAAACAAGTTAACACAAAATGTTTGTTCCCCCCCAAAAACCCCCCTTTCCCCCCCCAAAAAATAAAAAAAGTTGTGGGGTGAACAGGGAAAAAATACAATTTTTGCCTTGTTTTTGGGTTTATTTTTGTTTGGGTTTTGCTGAAAAATTTTTTTGACTTTATTTATCTGCAGTTGTCAGTTAAAGGCCCCCAAATTTCACTACTATATAGTTATAATTCCCTTTGTTTTAAAGACCAAACCAGTATCCAGACCAAAAAATTACCCAAATTTTAAAAATTAAAAAAAGGACCCCAATTACCCCCTATTCAATACCATTAGCGACTATTTCCTATCGCTCCATACCAAATTATCAAAACCAATTATACCAAAAACAAAAATTACAAGGGCCAATAATACCCCCCAAACATGACCACATCTTACCACATAAACGTTTAAAAAAAAACATCTGAAAATAAACCATTACTTAAAACCACTATAACCACCCTACAGGGCCCTATGTGGTTCATCCAGTGTACAAGGGTCTGCGCCCTATAAGTGATTACAGGCATTACATTTTGGGATCACCCCGGGGACATTTATGAGAGTAGTCTTTTTCCCTTCTCTTTTTCTCCAGTCCCGACCCTCATGCAATTTTCCGGCCCCAAAAAAATTCCCCGCAGAATTACCTATAAACTGTTAACTCCAAAAATTGAAAGTTTCCCCCAAAACCAAATGTAGGGCCCTCTTTGTGACCAGTAGGTAGGAAACACTACATTAGTAAACAAGCCCCTAATTTGGGAGAAGACAGGAAAATGCTTTTTTAGGTGGGTTTTGACCTTAAAATTTGTCAGATAAATAGACAGACTTTTCCTATTAAGTAGGTAAAGTCCCCCTTCAGTATAGGGACTGTTCTAGTAGGTAGGTAAGTAGATAGAGACCACTCCAGTATATAGGTAAGTAGATAGGGCCCCTTCTAGTAAGTAGGCAGTAAGATAGGGCCCCTTCCAGTAAGTAGGCAGGTAGGTAGGGCCCCTTCTGGTAGGAAGGCAGGTAGATAGGGCTCCTTCTGGTAGGAACACAGGTAGATATGGCCCCTTCTGATAGGTAGGCAAGTACTTGGGGTCAGTTATGTTAGGTAGTTAGGGCCACTTAGGATAGGTAGTTAGAGCCACTTAGGGTCGGTAGTTAGGGCCACTTAGGGTAGGAAGTTAAGGCCACTTAGGGTAGGTAGTTAGGGCCACTTAGGGAAGTTATTCCGTCCCTCCTCCCCCTATTAAAAAAATAAAAATACTCACCTCAGCTCACCTCTCTTCTCTCGATGAACACCACTCTTTGAATATGGAGTGGGCGGCGTGACGTAATCATGCCGCCTGCTCCGGGACGCCAGTTCCAGCATCTACTAGGCCCCAAGCCTAGTAAATGCTGGAACTAGGCTAAGCCACTGAATGCACTGCGCAGGAGGTGGCTGTGAGTGCTGCCTTGCTGGGTCTATGTAAACCAGCGATACAGCGTGTGGCGAGAGGGGATCTGTGGGCCCCCTGGCTCAGAGGCCTGGTCGCAAGTGCAACTGCTGCGACTCCTGTAGCTACGCCACTGTACAAAGTCCTACTCCTCTTTTGTTGTTACTTAATAGTTGCCCTAACTTCTGCTTAGATCTCCAGTGTAGCTATTTTTTTGTAGAGACTCCTTATTGCTGGCCTTTGTCTACAGCACTGCAGACATTTCTAAGCTGCACAAATTATTTGCGAGCATGTCTTATTCCTGCACAGGCATGGTTTAGTAATTTTTTAGACCCCAAAATGACAAGAATTAGTGCAGAACTTCAATGTGCTTTTTGAATTCTAAGACACTGGAGGGCATCTCCAAGTCGATGCTCATGAACTTACTGAGATAAGACAATGATTCAGGAGCATCTTGAAGGCCAGCCTTTCTATGGACAGCCTTTTTATGGGGTGTACTTCGGGTGTATTGCAACTATGCACCGAACTACACCCTGCAAATATGCTGTGTGAATATATCCTACAGTGTGCTTTAAATCTCTGGGATTTTTTTTTTTTTTACAGCCATTGTCGAATATCTTATGGTAATAATCAGCCATGGCATGGATGAAATCCTTGGAATCTATTTTAGGTGCCTTTAAATCCTCAGCTTCATAGTCATAAATCTCCATAAGTTCAAAACAATACTGGAAACACTTTGGTTGATTGGAAAAGCTTTAGAGCTGAAAGGCTTGAATATCTATATCCAACTTTTGCATTGTTAGTCAATAAGGATTGCTTTCCATTTGTAGAATTTAATGTCCAGGTTGAGAAGCAGCCCGGTCTAAAAAGATTTTGTAGAGACAGAGTGTTCCTCTTTTTCAGGAATTGGATTATACTGAACCTCCCCTTGTTCATTAGCATCATTCTGTTTACTGTGTTAGGGCTTGTTTTTTGCAGGACAAGCTGCAGTTTTTATTGGTACCTTTTTTGGGGTACATGGGACCTTTTGATGGCCCCATAATTTTGCAGAAGGGATAGTTGAAAACAGAACAATTCTGCCAGGTTTTTTTTTCATCTTTCACATTTTATTACACGTATTTTTACTTTTTATTAGCAGGTAAATTAAAATAAGATACACTGCAATACTTTTATGTTGCTGTGTATTATGCCTGTCTGCATAATGTATAATAAAATGACAGGCCATTGACACCCCACAGTCATGTTGGGGAGCATGCGTTAACAGAATCGTCATGTAACAATTTAGATGCATTGGTTGCTATGAACCATGCCATTTAAAAGGCTGTGATCAGCGCAACCTCAGAGCGCCCCTACTCAAGCTGAATCCCAGCTGTATATTACAGTGCATGCTGTTTGGAAATGTTGGTGTATCTTTAGACTTTTTTTTTAGACCAACTATTAGTTGTCTTATTTTCTACACTCGAATGTTGGTACATTTTTTGCACAGCATCTCGCATTGTAATTATTTCCCTTTGTGGTTGTCAAGCCCACTTCCCATTAAATCATGCCACCGTGTTGGAGGGGTCCCAAAAAGTGTCTAATTGGTCCATAAAAAAAGTTTTTCCACATGCTGTGTTTAAATTTTGTCCCATTTTTTGGGTTTGACCCCTTTTTACGGGGGAAAACCAGAATTGTAAATCGGGGAACTTAATGTTTTATAAAATGGATTTTGTCGGGTATTGTCAATAGCCCTAAAAAAAAGATAACTCATTTAAAATTCAAGGGGGGTTAAATGTGGGGGCCCGAAGTACAGTGGGTAGGGGAGGGGTTGCAGTCAGTAGAACCCTAAGGGAAAGTCCAAAAAAGCCCTTCTGCTTTAAAAAGGGACATCGTATTGTAAATAACACTGGTATTTTTTGGGGGGGGGGCCTCTTTTCACTTTTTGCATTAGGAAAAAGAGTTTTCTTTTTCATTTGGGTTTACTGAGAGCAATAGATGAAAATTAAAATTTGAGCACTATTTTATTTTTTGGTTCTGTAGGTTCATAACTATACTGTGATATTGTAAAATAATGTAATACTAATCTGGACTGCATTTTCCTGATACAAAGTTCAGTAAAGGGAAAAATAATTTTTTTGACCCTTGTAAATTTGGTAAGTTTCCCCATGACAAAGAAAATAAACAGTTTTTAAAATTTTTTAAAGGGTGGGGTTTAATTTTTAAACTTTGGAGTTGGAATATCCCAAAAAAAAAATCCGGGAAAAATAAGATTGTATTATATAAACTTATTTGCATTTTGCTGAAAGAAATAAGTATTTGATCCCTACCCACCAAAAAGGGGTTCTGGCCCCTCCCGGACCGTTAGGGAAATTCTCCCTTTTGGGAACCAAAAAAACCTGCCCCCACTGTCAAGAAGGGAAAAGGGGGAAACATTATTGGAAACTTTTGGGGGGTTTTATTTGCTAAGGGAAAAGGACAACTTCGCCATAAGTGGAGAAGGGATTTTCCCCATGTCCCTTTAAATTTCCCTGAGGGGAAAAAACCCTCCTCCCAAACCCAAAAACCCCTTTTTAAAAAATGCCCTGGAAAGGGGGAGGTTTTCCAGCGGGAAAATTTAAAACCCAAACTTGAGCCGGCAACAAAGGAGAGGCTATAAAGAGCAAAATTAAGTATGGAGGGGCCCTAGCCAGTTCCAAACACCTTAATCCCATAGAAAACAAAATGGATGGGAGTTGAAGTCCAAGTTCCCAAGTAAACCGCCTCAAAATCTTAATGATTTGAAATGATCTGAAAAAGGGGGAGGGGGCCCAAAAAATTCCCTGCTGACATGTGCGCAAAACCTAAATCATAATTTTCAAAAAAAATTCGACTGCCTTTGTTTTGCCAAAAAGGGTTTTGCCCCAAAAATTTAAGTTTTTTTGCCAGAGGAATCGAATACAAAATTTTCTTTTTTCCCAAAAGGGCAAAATAAATGTACGGGAAAATTTTTTAACAATTTTGATTTTCTGGATTTTTTTTTGGGAAATTTTCTATCTTCAATTTTAAAAATTATACTTTCCTTTAATTTATAGACTTCATGTCTTTGTCAGTGAACAAACTTAGAAAATCAGCAAAGGATCAAATTCTACTTATACAAGTTATCCCAATATCCAAGACATAAACTAATCACCTATTCATTGAATTTTGGTGCCATTTGTTCTAAAAATCTGATGTTCATTTTTTGCAAAAACATTTAGAAAAAAGGGGCATTTTGGGGGCCTCATGTATGGAAACTGTGTAGATGTAGGAGAAGCCCTGAAGCTTAAAGTGTGGCCGGGGAATTTTTCTTACCGGTTTTTTCCTATATAGCGGGCCCCAGTACACTGCTGGAAGGGAAAAGGGGTTTTTAGAACCAAAAAGTCCAAACCCTTTTCCCTCAACAAAAGCCTTTTTGCTTTGAAGTGCCGGCACCTAGTCCCAGAAAATACATATTCCAGATGGTTAGAGGGGGGGAGGGGGTTTAAAAAGGGGTAGGTGTGTGTGTGGGTGTGTGTGTGTGTGGGGTTGGTGTTTTTGTGTGTGTGTGTTTTGTGTTTAGAGAGGGGAAAGGGGAAGGGTGTTGTTTATAGTGGGGTTTTTAATTTAAAAATGGGGGAGGGGGGGTTTGGAAAAGTGGGGAAGAATGGTTGTTTTGTTTTTTGGAGTGGGGTTGGGGGGTTTTTAAAGGGGGGGGAGGATTTTTGGTGTGTGTTGTGTGTGTTTTGTGTTTTGAGGGGGGGATGGGGGGAGGGGTTTGTGGTCGTGATTTGTGTGTTGGTAGGGATGGGGGGGGAGGGGATTTTGGGGGGGGGGTTAGGTGGGGTATGAGTGGGGTTTTAAGAAGGGGGGTTTGGCAGAAGGTGAAAATAGAGGGGGGGTTTTAGTAAAGGGTGCGTAGAGGTGGTGGGGAGAAAGGGGCACAGTTTTCTTATCTGAGAAACGATGACCCTCCCTTTCATACAGTGTTTTTGTTATTTTTTCTGTTTTAAAACCCCCTTTTAATATGGAAAGCTATCAATCGTTGTTTGGGGTTTTGGGTTTTGGGCCGGGACTCTCTTTTTCAATTCGACTTAATTTTTGTTTTTATTTTCAAAAACCCTGCCCCCAAAATCATAAAAAAAATTTTTAAATATCCCCGAGCCAGCTTTTTTCCCCTCTTTCACTTTTACTGCTCCCTGATAGGGGAGCTTTAAACCCACCTGACAGGTTAACTTTAAGACCCCCAAATTGATAATACTGAGAGATATTAGACGGGGATTTTCCCCTCTAATTTTTATTTTCTTCCCTTTTTTTTAACCCCCCTTCCCGACAAGGGGTATGCTTACCCCCTAGGGGGAAGTAAACTTCCCGAAAAATGGATTTTCATCCCGCCCTGGCCCGGATCACGAGGGCTTGGGGGGGCGTGCCAACGCCGGGGATCCCCAATTTTGGGGCCAGGGGGAAAATTTCCCGCGGGCCTCATGCGGTTTCTTCCCCGGCCGGGTGAGCCCCGGCCCGGGGTGTTTAAAAGCTTCATTTCCGCACCCTGTAGGGGCTGTGAAAATTAAAGCGGCAGGCGAAGGGTGGCCCCTTGTTTTTGCCCCTGTCGGTTGCGCCTGTAGTGCCCACCGATCCCCTGTTTTGATCCCCGGGGGAAATGCCTTCATTTCCCCGGGGTCATCTGTAAAAGGTCCCCATCCCCGAAATACTTTTTTTGGGGGCAGGGGTGACGGTAGTTGTCTTGGCGCCCCAGTTTTTCATTTAAGAGTACTGTGCCCCGGGCCTGCTTCCCTAAAAAACAATCTGTTGATTGTGTTAGAGAAAAAGTAAAAAAAAAAGTGAAAAAAAGTATAAATTAAATTTTCAAAATTTTGGAAAAAAAGAAAAAACAAAAACCCCAAAAAATAAATTAAAAACACGTACCCCCCCTTTTCCCCCCTTTTAACAAACGCAAATCCCCCCAAAAAAGATCAAAAAAAAATTTAAAAGTAACCATTATTTGTTTATCGACCGTGGAAAAGGGCCCCAACCCTATAAACCCGGTAATTTTTAATTTAAACCCCGTACGGGGGGAACCCCCGGTAAAAAAAACAAAAAAAAAAAAAACATTTCACAGAATTGCGATTTTTTGGGCATCCCTGCAGCACTTTAAAATTTGGAAAATTAAAAAGCGATCAAAAACTCATAAAAAAGGGCCCAAAGTTGAAACCAAAATTAAAACACAGTTTCATCCCGAAAAAAAAAAAGTCCATTAAACGTCTCTGTTTTAAGAAAAATAAAAAATTATTATGGTTTCTCGGGAAGACACCCGTTTGCATAAAAAATTTTTAAACAAAAAAAAACTTTTTTTTTTTTTTTTAAGTGTTTAAAATTTTTAAAAATAAACTAAAATAAATAGGGTATCGCCGTAAATGAATGGGACCCGGAGGAAAAGGGTTAACTGGTCATGGATACTGCAGGGTTTTAAAAGGCGTTTTGTTAAAAATAAAATTAAAAAACATATTAGGTTTTCCCAGTTTTTTTTCCCCTTTCTTCCCAAAAAAAGGGGTTTTTAAACTGGACCCAAAATTTTTGGGTTCCCCCAAAAAATTTTTCCCCCAATAAAAACGTAAAACCCCTTCCCGCAAAATAAAAAGCCATTTACACAGATTCGTAACAGAAAAAAAAAAAAAGTTAGGGCTCTCAACTTTTTTTTGATCAAAAAAAAAACGTGTTTTCTTTTTAAAATAAAAGTGTTTTTATTGGGTAAAAAGCATTTAAAAAAAACCATTTAAAAAATTTTAAAAAAAAGGGGGTATGCTGAAATTGTTTAAACCCTTGTGAGTAAAAATCTATGGTCGTTAAAACTCCCCACAAGGTTGCCCCCTTGTTAAAAAACAATAAAAAATAAAAACCCATCCCCGGGAACCCCCCCTTTAAAAAAATTTTTGTTAAAAAATGAATCAAAAAAAACCCTTTAATAAAAAGTGATAAAAAGCGGGTTTTAATGCCCCCCAAAAATTTGGTACTAATAAAAAGCAACTCACCCCAAAAAAAAAATAAAAAAAAAACCAAACCCCAAAATTAAAGGCTCTGAATACAGAAAAACTGAAAACTTTAGGGGTTTTAAAGAAAAAACAAAAAAAAAAAACGCAATTTTTTTTTAGCCCTATTTCTTTGTTTTAAAATTTAATAAAAACATAAAAAAATATATAAAAAATCTATTCCATTTGCAATTGAAACCGCCCCCATAGTAAAGTTTATCCTTTTCATTATACTGCCAGGCGAACGTTTGAAAAAATTAAAAAGCCCAAAAAACCCAATGGGTAATATTGCGTTTTTCCCCCCCATTTTTCTGCCAATGACAAAAAAAAAAAACCCTTTGTAACACTTGAAACCCAAAATGCCCCGGGTTCCCCCTAGTTGAGTTTAGGGAGGAGTGCTAAATTTCCCAAAAATGGGGTGACTTCGGGAAAGGTTTTTTCCCCCTGTTCTGGTAATTTGGTGGGCTTTGAAAATGGGACTAGGGCCCCCCCCAAAATTCTGCGCCCCCAAAAAAGGCCAAATAGGCTCCCCCCCCTTATCCCCCTTCCCAGACCCCAAACAGCAGTTTTTACCCCCCACATGTTGGGGGTTTATTGCCGAAACTTGGGAAAGAGTTTTCCCGTAAAAAGGGTTTTTTGGGGTGTTTTTTTTACCGGAAAATTCCTTTTAAAATTAAAATTTTCAGTTTAAATTGCAGATTTTTTTGGAAAAAAAAAAAATTTTTAAAAAATTTTTTTACACCCTAACGCAAAAATTTTTTTGGAAAACCCCTGTGGGGTTTAATTTTTGCTCACAACACCCCTGGATAAATTCCAAAAAGGGGTTTTTTTGTTTCCAATTTGGGGGTATTTTTAGGGGAGTTTATTAAGTTTTAGAAACCTTAGGGTGTCCCCCAAACCCTTGAAATGGCCCTAAAAAAAATGGAATAAAAATTTGAGCCCCCAAAGGGCCGTGGGGTGCCCCCTCCTATTTTGGGGTTTTGTGGTTGACCCAAAATTAATGCACTGGGCCAAACATTTGGGTTATCTCTGAAAACGGAAAAATTTGGGGGAAATCAATTTTTAAAAAGTTTTTTTTTTCCCCTGATCACATTTAAGGTTTTTATTGGAAAAATTTTTTAAAAAAATTGAAAATCTGAAAAAAAAGTGTTTTTTTGTTTTTTTTCCTTTCCCCACTTTTTTTTAAATTTCCCTGTTAAAAAACCCCCTAAGGGGTTTTAAATTTAAAATTTTCTTAAATGGGGTTTTTTAAATTTATTTTTAAGGGGTGTATTTTTTCTTAGATGAGGCATTTAGGGGGGGTATTTAACTAAAGGCCAACCCAAAATTCAATTAAAAACTGGACTGGTTTCTAAAAAAAATGTATATTCCCAAATTTTGTTGAAAATTTTTGAAAATTATTTACAAAATTTTTCTAAGCCCCCTAATGTCGTAAAAAAAAAAAAAAAAGGGACTTTTAAAAAAATTTGGGATCCCAAAATTCACAGCAATTAGGGTGGGATGTTAAAAAAACTATTTTGAGGGGAAAACAAACTTATTGTCTTACATGCAAAAATTTTTTTAAATTTTTAAGGGTTTGGAAAATTTTTTCAATTTTTTCCCCGTTTTTTTTTTGATTTTTTCACAAATAAAAAGCTTTTTTGGGGACCAAAATTTTCCCCTTACTATTTTTAAAGACAATGTGTCACGGGGGAAAAACGGGTTTTCAAATTTCAATGGATGGGTTTAAAAAAGGGGTCAAAAAGTTTTTTCTCCTTAAATTTACACATAAAAGTTTTTCAAAAATTTGGGTCCTGTCAGGAGGCCAAAAATGGCTCCGGGCCCGGAAAGGGGTTTTAATTTGTTTTTTGATATTTTAAAATTTTTTGAACCTTGGCCACAAAATGGTTTCCCTATTTTTGGGAAAACCCAATCCCCCCATGAGTTTTTAAAACGGGGGTTTTTCCCAAAGGGGGGTCATTCCCCTTCGGAGGGAAAAGGGGAAATTTTGTTCGAGATTTGGGGGTTTTTCATCTGCATTTAAAAGTGTTGAGCAATGGTTTTTTTTTCCCTGAATGGGGGTTTTACCAAAGGGGTCATTAATTCGGATATACTTTTTGCTTTAAAATCCAGGAAAGAAAACTGCACTCCTAACCCTAACCATCAAATAGACTTAAGAGGGGTAAAGCTAGAAATTTTTCCCAAATTCGTTGCAGGAAAAGTGGTAAAGGGTTTTTTTTTGAAATCTTAAAGAAAAAATTGGGTATTTTACAGCTGGAAACAAGATTTATGTGATGTCATCCCCCAAAAAATCCACAGATCACCCATAGGAAAACGCGTTCGTTGAGGATCGGTGGTTTCAAGTCCATTTTTTTAAAAAAAAAACCTAAAAGTGGGGTTATGGTTGGATAGAAAACCTTTGGGGAATTTTAAAAGTGGGTTTGAGTGCATGCCCGAAATTAAAAACAGGGTAAAAAATTTAGCAGTTTCCCTTTTATGGCAAAAACCTATTTTAAATTTGGGGGCTTTGCCAATTTTTAAGGAAATGAGGGCGTGGGTTTTTTTATGTTTGTTTTCCTTGCTTTGGATTACATTGGGAAACCAAATGTCAATTTAGAAGACGCTTGGTGAACATGCGGGGGTTGCAAACCTTTTGGGAGACAAACCCCGTTGCCCGGGATTTTATTGAAAAAACATAATGGTGTTTTTTGTTTAAAATTTCGGGTTTTCCCAAATTATTTTGGGAAATGTTTTGACCAACCTAAAAGGGGGAATGGGATCAAAAGATCCTACGTAAAGAAACTGAGTGGATTTATCAAATGGGATCTGTGAACCCTCAGGGACTTAATGAAACACTCCATTTTGGTAGCTTTATTGAATAACTGTGTTTCTTGTTAATTTTTTTCCTTGTTTAATGGTTAAACAATTTTTCCCCCATTTCCGTGGGTTCATTTGTGAGTCCATTTGGACTTGGGGACCCCCTATATCAACCCAAAATTGGGGGATTTTTTCCTTTTAGTGGATTATCAAAATTCTCTCTGGTGCCTCCTGATTTATTTAAATCCTCCCCCTTTTGGGAAAAATTGTAATCATCCTTTTTTTTTTTTATTTCGATTAAAAACCATAAAAATTCCCCCCCCTCCCTAAATTTGGTTTGGATTTGTCAATTTGGCCCTTGGGTTTTTAAAGAAGGGGAAATGTTTACTTGATGTTTTTTTCCCTGGGGGCTCCTTTTTTTTAAGGCCCCACTGTGCGCCAAAGGGGCACTGGCTGTATATCTTGGCAAATGTAAATCCATTGAAATCAAGAGCCCGCGGGTAGCACCAATTCCTTTAGCTCAGGGGGCCGCACTGTTGCGCTTTCGCTCTAAATTTTTGCCGTGACCTGGTAAAATGTTTGAGCGTAAACCCTTTCGCATGGCAGGGGGGCATTCCCGCCGCCGAGTTTCTCTTGGGTTTAATCTGTTAAACATCCTTTGCTGTAAAGTGCTGGGGTTTGTATTGTTTGAGGGGAGGACGTTATTTTTTTATTTAAATGGTAAAGATCCAAAAAAGCTTTTCCATTTTAAAAATTTTTTTTTTGACCCCGAGAAAAAACGTTGCGTTTTTTTATCACATTTTTTTGGGGATTTTTTTGACCCCCGATGGAAAAACCTTTTTATTTCTATTTGGGGGGGAAAACGGTCGGGTTTTTTTTTTCTTAATTTCTTTTTTATTTTGGGCTTTTTGCCTTATATATCTTTTTTTGATATCTTCTTGATAATATTGGATGTTTTTGCTCTTTGTTTTTAATGTTAGGGTGTCTGTTAGGGCTTAAGTATATAGGTGGGGCCGCCCTTTTTGGGGCGATGCCCCCACTTCTGTAGGGTCTCTAGGGTAAGTGTAGGTCTTTTGGTTAAACATCATAAGGATCCTTTCCTGCACTCAACGCCTGGAAACACCTAACCGTGAGTTATACTGTATCTTGGTCACTTCAGACACCACTTTCTGGTGGGGTAAAATGTATTGTGTTTTAATGCATATCTATTAAAGGTCAATGTTTTAATTGGGTATAATTTTTGCAGTGATATGTGTTTTAAATGTTGAGGCAAATATAGTGGAGTGGATTATAGATCCACTAAACACTGTTCCAACACCGATCGCCCTCCCCTCCCTTGACATAATCTTAGGGTTTCCATGGCAGCCAGAAGTCTCATGCAGGCTTCCATAACTGAAATCACTGAAACCAAAACACAAAGCTCCTAATCTAAAATCTACCTTTTATTATATTATCATTAAAAAAATACTTACAATATTATCACACCCAAAAAGAGCAAAGGCAAAAACCACTACCTATATTCCAAGATATCCATTACAAGATAAAAAAATAAATCTATATATCTTTCCCTAGGCAGACCCTACAATAACCTATGGACAGGTCGAGTGATCGTCCCGAAAAGGACGGCCCCACCGTAAGGAGGCTCACCCTATCGAATTGACTATCCTATCCCTGACCTACCTCATATAAATTTCTCATCAATGAAGCAGATACATCACATGTCTATTCGAAACAAGTAATAATGTACTACATAAACCACTATTGTTAGCAAGAATATATATTAGTCATCACCATGAAACATATGCAAAACGTAACTACGTAGATCTAGGGTTCATACTCCATCAGAACCCATACATAATTGGTCTGACTAGGAATTTAATATTGTATAGAATAATCTAGGTCTGCTAATGATAGAGATCCTAGTGGTGAGGTCGCATGGATGTCAACCAAAAAATGACAAAAAATGACACTCCATAT